>JANHGN010007746.1:51107-65539 GCA_024605025.1 Megaceryle maxima | reverse complement strand
CAGGAGAGCACTTTGCGCGTCACTGGCCAAGGAGCGCAGCGGCGGAACGGTATATAGAACTCTAGTTTTTAAGGAGACAAAAGGAAGTTTACCATTCATATTGTTCTATTCATTCTATCGTTCTGTCTTTTATACAGTAAATGAAATAAGCTGCAACATGCAGCCAAAAATACCTTAAAGTTATGCCAGCTAGAAGGAAACCAAAAGCAAATGCATTTGTCCAACATAATTTTCAAGCAACCATAATCCTGCAATATTTAGCTTGCTTTGTGTCTTTGTCCAGTGCATTAATTCATTAGGCTGTAAGGTGCTTAGCTGTGTAGGTGTGTGTTTTTAAAACTTTTTAAGGAAGAGTTTTGAAGCTCATCATTGTGGTATTAGCTTTTTCCAGTGGTCTAAGAATAATCTGGTAATTTTTGTGTACAGTGTTTCTCTGATGCGCTAAGGAGTTAAATTGTGATTCAATGGCAGATGCTTGAGAGAGAAGGAGAATCAGAGTGGAAATGATTTGTGAAGTAGATGTTATTTTTGAACACTTTCTGAAATAATTTACTTTGTTGACAGCATAGAACTGATGTGGTGGCTGGACAAGAACTTGTGCTTTCAATCCCTACCCCTTCCCACACTGCAATAAAGAATATTAAAGGTGTCTAAACTTGTTTCATGAGTCAGTGGACATTTTGCCTGAGTGTAATCTGGAGCTACCAAGTATTATGCATCCCTCTCTTACAAGAAGAAGGGTATAAAAGGGGAAAAGCTAAGATATACTAGTAGAGTTGGATCAATAATCCAGTATGTATTTACTACTCGGCTTTTTCTTAGGAATTCACATAAGTTATGCTACATTTGATGTGCTAGACAAGTGGCTTGAAATTATCCTTCTTCAATTTCTGTAGATGTTCTTGCAGTGAGCTATATGTGTCATCATCCTTGTAGGTGTATGGTGAAGATACAGGTAGGCGAGATTAGTAAGAAGGCATCATATTTTTGGTTCCTGGTCTGTATTACATGTTGACATGGAATGAACTTAGAGTAATCTCACTCACCATTTTACAAACTACATTCCAGGTGGTTCCATAAAGAGTAATTTGCAGCATGGGGGGGGGGAGGTGGGATGGAACAAAGATCTAGAAGGATCAAAGGATTGTAAATAGCACATTGAACTTCTCAGGAGGGGTAAGGATGTGATTTAACTTAAACTTTCATTTAGCTTGAAATTGTGTGTGGGAAAATTAAAAAAAGGCAACTAAAGAAATGACGTAGAATTGTATTTGGGTCCTGCTAGCAGTTCTGGTGTACTTTAGGAGCCTTCCTAAGCATAGTAACTGTCTTACTGTAACACTGGCCTCCAATTTGTTGTTGAATAACCGTGGTGATTATTTAAAAAGCTGACAGTGTCTAGGCTGTTATGGTTTGTTATGGTTCATGTTTAAAGTGATGTAGGCTCTCACTGTGAGTTTGCTGTTATCCTCTTAAAATGCTAACTGCTAATAATGTGCTCCTTTGATCAAGAGAACAAAGAATGCTTGCAGCACTCCCCTTTGGTGAATAGTGTTGTTGCCACTCACTTAAGGCTTCTTTAAATTCTTTCAGAAATACTAAAAAAGCCTTTAGGTAATTTCCTTATCTCTGCTGCTGATGGAATGCCATTCAGAAAACCTTCCATTCCTTTTCTCACGTTGTTTTGGCATCTCTTTCTGAGAACAATAGGCAGAGGATATTCTGTTGTTCAAGTGCCACTTTCTCTTGAATTCAACTTTGATTTTTGCCGAGTCAAGTATTTTCTCAGTATGGTGCTTCATAATTGCTGAAACTGAAGAGTTACAGTAATATTTGGAGAGGATGAAGCAATGTTTTCAGTAACTACCTGTCCCTTTCCCATGACAGATTCTGTCTAAAGCTGCAGCACACTCTGTGGAATCCAGCAGCTACTGGATGTATATTTAAAGTCATGTT
This sequence comes from Megaceryle maxima, assembly GCA_024605025.1. Lineage (NCBI taxonomy): Eukaryota > Metazoa > Chordata > Aves > Coraciiformes > Cerylidae > Megaceryle > Megaceryle maxima. The sequence continues at coordinate 63,583 of JANHGN010007746.1, read as the reverse complement.
TGTTTACAGATAGTCAAGCATAAGGATTTGGTTTGTGAGGCAGTTTACCAAATGTAATTAAGGTTCAGGTAGTGGTAAACTTCTGAAGGGATAGAAGGAAACAGGTAGTGTAAAGGCTACTGAACCAGTACCCAACATAAATTCATTATCCCAGTGCTTTCTTTCTCCTGCTACAAAACCATTAGCCATACACAGTACTGGATCCATTCTGTATTTGGGAAGAGGCTTTGCACTTGGAACAACAACCTTTGTTAAGATTTTCTGCAATCACTGCATACAGCATCTTTTGCAAAACCTCTCGCTGCCATCGGTGATGCTGTCCTAGAAAAGAAGGAATACTTGTTTTGTTGAGAGAGAGCTCTTTTTTTCACATAGCTTTTATAGTTTTTCTTTGATCATCTTGAAACCAGACCTTTAAGTGCACAGATTTAACAGTGTTTATATTGTCTTCACATTAATTCAACTTCTACTGTTGCTTAGCCAATTTGACTAGCAAAGATCATAGTCCTCTTTAATATCACACCTAATTCAAGCAGGAAACAATATCTAGCTTATAGTGCAGTTTGGGGTTTTTTTTGGTTGCCTGGTTTGGCTTTATGCAGGGTTTTGTTTTTTTCCCAGTGTGTTTCCATACCTGCATACGCTGCAGAAAGCTACTGCTGGCACTGAACCCTCTCCCTCAGCAGCTACACACTTGAAAGATTGGGGAGAAAAAATGGAAATAGTGGTAATTTTGATGAGAATGGTGAAGTGAAAACAGGTCTCTTTCCCCAGCTTCCTTCAGGAGTAATTGTGGGGAATTAGAAACTTTCTGTGTAAAGTAGCTCCTCCACCAAAGCCAAAGGCCAATCATAACAGGCATCTGAAAATCTTAATAAAATCAGTCAGCAGAGTTCTTTTTAGTCCCTTGCAAACAACACCTCAGTAGCCTACCATAATTCAGTGGTGTAGACTGAGATAAATTTAAAATAATTAATGATTGGAATTGTAAAAGTAAAAAAGGTTCCAGAAATCTTATTAACAATTCTATAATTACTTGTTTCAAAAGTGAAGTCAGTGACATTAGAGCTGCAGTTCATCAAGTTCTCATCAAAAATGTTGAAGTATTTAAAAAAGTTGTTAATAAATAAATGCACACATGAAAAACAACATTGTGAAAATTATAGCTAAGTGTTCACATGCAGCTCTCCTGAGCACTTCGAAGAGCAAAGATGTATGGTGCATATAGTCATGGGTGTTCAAGATCTCACCTGGCTATATCCACATTGCTAGCTCTGAGGAGACAGCTGCTTTGTTATTAATCATTCTCCTGAAAGACAGTCTAGGAACCATCAGCTGGAATAATTAGAAATACAACTGGTCTGAAAACAGAATTTAATTTTTATTCCATACACTATTCAGGTATTTCCCAGAATGTTGTAATTCATAATCTGAAGAATCATCATATCACAGAACAGCCCAGTTAGAAGGGACATCAAAAGATCTTCTGGTCCAACCTTCAGAAAAGGTTGAAAGAAAAATAACTTCTCAAATTATTTAATGAAACAGTATTTTCACATTTGACTCAGAATCATCCAAACTCTGTTTTGAAAGCATTGGGAAAATATTGAATTTATTAAAAATAGACAAAAGTTTCAGTATGTAACTGTAATCATACTACAGTAACTAGGACAATACAAGGTAGAGAAAACTCAGCTGAAACAAAGTCTTGACGTTAACAGCAAAAGCAGATTTATGTTCCTGCATGATTTTCTAAACTAAATTCCACTCAAATGCTTCCCATGTTCCTGCACTGTTTAATTTGCTTTCTTGCTGGAACTAAAGCACAGGATTGATGCATTGCTCTGTGCTTCCAATAGTGCATTACATGGAGCACTCAGTTGTGTGGCTTGGCCCATTGCCTGTTTTGCCTGGTTAGTGCTGGAGGCACAGTGCACGTTCCGTCCCTTGCCAGGTGGTATAAGCAATGCAAGCAGCACTGGAATCTGTAACATAGAAGCAGCCTTAAAAGATAGATCTTAGGCTAAGAAAGTTTTAGCAGTATGTTTAATTAGATGTCATGCTCTCTGACTTGCATGTTTGAACATCCGTAATCATGGAAGACTTTAATTCAGAACGTGTAGCTAATGTGGAGACCTGCTGTACAGACAGCATCTGATTTGAATGCTCAGAGGGAAACAATGCAAAATACCACTGCTGAGCAGCCATATGGGCTTTTATGCAACCTGATACTGAAGTCCGGGAGTCTCTCTGCCTGGAAAGAATTTCATTAATGAACTCTTCTCATTTAGAATTTCCTTGTTTGAAGTGCAGGTCATAATGGAAAACAAGCCCTGCCTAGTTACCACTTTGCTCTGTATGTAAGCTGTACTTAGGATACGTTAACTGAATAGAAGCAGAAAATTTCTGATTGGTTTTTTTTTTGAGTTTTCCTATACTGGCACATTAAATTAAAAAAAAAACCAACAAAACCAAACCAACCAACCAAAAAAAAAAAAAAAAAAAAAACCACAAAAAAACCAAAACAAACAAAAAACAAAAACAAAAACCAAACAACCTAAACAAAACACCAAATCAAAGCATCTTTTGAAATGCCTTAATATTGTTTAGTTGCAATGATCAGTTTCCAGAGATACTGTTGTTTAGCAAGGTCTTGCTCACTGAAAAGTGGTAAGAGACTGTGATGCCTTTGATCAGCATATTGCAGTTTGTGTGGCGCCCAACCGAGACTAATGGAGTTCCCAAGAAAAGTGATAGTGATACTGTTAGCCAAGGTTTGGTTACAGAGACACTGCTCCTTTTTCTTATGTTCTTTGAAGACAAAAGCAGCAGATGTTTGCTCTGCCACCTGCTGATGCTCTCTTTTAGTCCAACTCAAAGTATCAACAGTCTTTTGTCATGGGGAGTGCTTCAGGACTGGGGAGTAATCTCAAGCTGTATTAAAATGTTGCCATCGTGTTAGTGATTTGTCTACAATGAACGATGGAACTGTGAAGAGAAGAATCACTCCTTGTGGTGCTACTGGAGAATTTCCCTCATGAGGAAAACAGTTAAATAGTTTTCATATGTACTCAAAGTGAGTGTTTCCAGTCTGTGCTACCAGAAGAATCAAAATTTTGATTTGAGAGTGAGATTGTTTCCCAAGTTTCCCTGTCAAGACACACTTTGTTTTGTTTTGTTTCAATGTTGGTACACGTGCATATGCTGTTGGAAATAGTTAACTTTGCATTTTGTTGCTGGGAAAGAAGTACCCAACTGATGTGAACCACGAACCCCTCAGGAAAATAGAAAATACATAGATTCAGAGCACAGATTAAATATTTAGTTTACAGGCTGGATCCTGCCTAATGGAAAGTGTCTGAGGTAAGCATGGCATCTCTAATGTATAGTCAATTTAAAAACTGGAGGAATGGGCAGCTAATGTAAGGAGACAGTACAGTGAGTATTTTGATTTTGGTCAAAGAAGAGAATTGTATAGTAAGTGACCTTTAACTGTGAGAATGCATGGACAGGGAAGCCTCACTTGATTTCTGATCATACCAGAAGGCAGTGGAGTATGCACAGGTTGGTTTGCTTATTGGCTAATGTATTGGCCTTTTGGTGGCTGTGAAGGTGGGTACAGAATCAGAGGACTCACCTGTTTTGTAATGTTTGATACACGCAAGCAAAAGTATTCAAAATTTGACCCTTTGCAGTAAGCTGCATACTCCTCAAATGATTAAGACTAGGATAAAAGCTTGTTCCCACTATGAGGATGTTGGAAGGGATATAGTGACCTAGTTATCATCTGCTAGCTCTGTGGGGAAAGCAGTGCAGAGGTCTGTTGTCTCTGTGTGTGCCTTGGAGCAATGCTGTGTGCATTTACTTGCAGTATGGACTTACAGCTACTTCACAGTACTACTCTAAATAGATGTACTTCTTGACAGGTAGTTTCATATTGCACTTAACTTTCTTTTAGGAAACAGTCCTTCAAAACCAGCCATTTCCTATTTAAAGAAGTTCTGAATGTAGAGATGAGCCTTTGTCCTTTTAATCATTCAGTGCGAACAAGAACAGGCCATGAGTAACTGCAGATCCATTCACAGATACGTAATACTCTAAGACAGCAGGCAGACAGTCCCTCTGCTACATTCCCAACAGGCACTCTTCACCTCGTTTTGTCTCTTGACATTCTCTGGCTTCCCTCACATAGTTTGGACGGATGGATGGAAGTTTCCTAATAGATTTTTAAGTTATCTCAAAATAATTTGCTATAATTTCTGAAAATCAGAATGATTTGGGCTTACATGTACCTATAGCACAGCGCACGGATTACAAGAATGCGGCCTTAACTATTGTCTCACTACTTATTTGTCATTAATGCACAAATGGTTCCAGTAAATGCCAAGGATTTCTGGAAGAACATGGTCCGAGAGCTATTAAAGGGGAATGTTCAGTGAGTCTCATGGTAGAAGCCAAATAAAAAAAGGGCTGTGGAGAATACATGCAGACATAAAGATGATGGAGAGAGTCCTACAAGACACAAAATGAAAGGCAGGCAAAGATGCCCAAAGTGTTTTTGTGGTCTGGAAGCCAGCCAAAGAGGCATTGATTTATTAAAAAGCAGCATCACAGCTTCCTTTTCTCCATGTGATGGTGCCATTAGAGTGCCTCGAGCAGTCTCTGATTTCCTGGAGAATGAGGAATAAGAATTTCAAGCAAAACACCAAAAGAAGATTCTGAAGCCAGTTATTTCCTAGACCTGTGCCACTGTTAAACCGTTGCTTTGGCTGTTGGAGAATTCAGTATGTAGAGTATCCGCGGGGGAATGTATAGATGAGTTCTCCGCTTATTAAACACATTGCCTACTTGTGTAAAAAATACCCTAGCAATTGTGTACCTAGGTTTTACACTCTTCAATTATGATAAAAACTAGCTTTAATGAGACAGGTTATCTCGAATTTGTGAGCCACCAGTTAAAAATGTCTTGTGAGGCTGTTTTATTACCTGAGTTAATTCGCCGCTGTTCTTGCAGACTGGTAGTATACTGGGATCTTTTTCTCCCTGTCACTGTATATACCTGAGTTCTCTGATATAATTTCTTTTTTCTTCCACGCTTGTTCTCTGAATGTCTGTGTATTTTAGTTTCGTACTCATCCGTTTCTTCCCTTGTGCAGAGCCTCCCTAAAATAATGCCTTCTATGTCTTCTTGTTAGTTGCTTTATGTGCCTGGAGGTGGGAAATACCTGCCTTCACCAGAACTTTGTTATAGAGGCCTTTCTGATACAGTGAGGAAAACAGTGGAGATCCTGGGCAGCCTACTGGCAGGGCTAATTCTGGTGCTCTTCCCAAGATGACAAGATTTCAGGTGGCAAAGCAGCAGATTTTTGCCCCAGTCTCATGGCTCTTGTGGTAGTGCTGCTGACATCAGCAGTGGTACTGTTGCAGCCTCAGAGGAGGGGTGCTCTTAGCACACGCTGCTCTGGATAGGTGTATGCCCCTCACCAAGTCAAAGCAATGATAGAGCTAACCCTCAGTTACAAGGCTGTTGGTTTGTTTTTTCAGACATACAGTCAGAAATAACAACCGATAGGTTTGCTGTGATAAGTTCTATATGATGGCTTTGCTGAAAGGTAGGCTGTGTCATGATTTACTGAACTATTTTAAGTGATAAAACTGATTCATTTGTTATCATCCTGTGCATAAAGACTTCAGGACTTAAGGAACCTGCACTAAATAACAAAGCAATTTCTAAATTCATAAATGGGAAATTACAGGGAAGTAGTCCTTAAGTCATTGGTAATAGCACCCTTTTATCATATTAGTGATGTTTATCAAATGTTAACCCCAACTCCCCCTTTTAAAACAAAATCCTACCTTAAGGAAGTTGTAGTTACTTAAAGGTAAAGGAGTTACAGACAAAACTTTGTATTAATGTATTGTGCAAGTGAGGCAAGTTTTATTTATTTACCTGGGTGTTGCCCCCTCCTCCCTACATCAGCTAATGTGAACTGATGTATGCTTCTGCTAGCAGAAGCATGTTGGCTGATGTTAGCCGAGGAACAGCATTACTTGACTCTACTATCAAAGAATCTTTATCCAAATCAAATTTGAGTATACTATCTGGAAAAGAGAACTTTCCTGTGTTTCATTAAATAGATAAGTTAGAAATTGTTGGTTTCCAATTAGCCTGTCCTAAAGAGAATATTGTGTCCTACTGTGAAAATGGAAATACCCCGTATGGGATTTAAAAAAAATTGCATTATGATTATAAGCTTTGTAAGTCTTCTCTTGAAGATTGTATGGGCAGTGAAAAGAAGATATTGACTAGATCTGAGAAAACATTTGCCTGGAGAGAAATTTTCTCATGACATTAGTTTCCTTTTCTGCTCAAGATTATCCTGAGTTATTAATTAATTCAAGTTTTATACAACCAATATAAGTTTTCAAGGAATACATGAATTAAGATCAACTTGTTACCAGTACCTAGTATTTGATATCCAACTTGCTTTAAGTGTGATTACATGCTGAAACAGATAGATTTTTTTTTTTTTTTTCCTTTTTGTTATCTGCATAAGCATAATCTCTAAAATCAAGATGAAAATTTGCAAGAACACATGGGTACTTTCTAGTAGAAAAAACTTGGAGAAACACAGTATCATTTCAGGAAACTTAGTTAAGACGATGTTTTCTAATAGCCGTAAATTCTGATCCCACTGTCCTGATAATTCTCTGGGAAAGGATTTTTTTTAAGCCTTTATTTTCATTTCACAGACCTTATTCTGAGTGAAATCATCCCACAGTGACACCCTCCCTGACCAGGACCGAAGCTGGAGCTCAGTTATGACAGCTTGAAATTAGGAGAGTGTGTGTGAGGCGTTCCTATGGCTGATAGTTTTCCTTGCAGATCTATTGGCTGAGTCTGTTCTCACTAAAAGCAGTGGAGAAACAGCAACAATATAGCACCTGTCACCCAAAATTATGGAAAAGGGATTGAGCTGTTACCAATCAAACAACAATCGCTAATAATTTGGCTTAATTACAGTCTGTTAGCTACCTGAAGAGTCTTGTCAGAATAGAACGTTTGAATGCTGGGGAAACAAGCATCTCACTTTGTTACAGAAATGGCACAAATCAAGTGGACATAGCAGAAAAAGGGTCAGACCCTCACTTTTTTTTTTTTCCCATTGCCTTGCTATGCTAAGAAAAGGGAACGCAAGTTTCATATTTTTGGTTCTATGTGAAACTATGAACTGTTTAAATCCCATGCATGTGTCACAGAATTAGGATCAGAGGAAGCTCCCATATGTCTCCATACTGCTTGCCACTCCCGGGACTATATACAGAACACATTTCGTCAGACAGCCAGAAATACTGGCTCAATATTGTAAATTGTGGTGATGTCTAATGACCAAATTGTTGGCCGGTTGCTCCTTGGGCTTTCCTGGGTCAATACCATCATTGCCAGTAGTGTCAGGATGATCATTACCATCACATTCCATCCCTCCTTTATTAAAAATTTCTTAAAAATATTGTTATGCACACACCCCCAGGGTTTACATTCTAAAGTACAGAGACGTTAGTTGACAACGTGGATTCATTAAAGTAAGTTTTGTCTTTGCAATCTCTGCATCAAATACAGAATTTCTTTGTCCTTCTATATGTTTATATAGCACTTAGTAAAAGAGGTGTACTGTTTAGCACTGAGGTTACTTTAATATTCTTGCAATTCCCAGGAATCTTACATCCCTGCAAGAGGTGAAACTTAGTCTGCATTTTCTTCCAGTTCATCTTCCAATGTGGTCAGCGGCAATATTGATGCTATTTCCAATCTTCTGTCATTAATAAATATGTCAAGATATGCCTGCAAATTATGCTTCTTTAATAAGGTAATGGAACTCCTAGAATCTAGAGCAGGATTATTTTATTTTTATTAATTTGAGTTGTTTAGGTGCCAATAAGAATGTGCTGGTCACATATATAAAATCATCTTGATTCATTATGATGACACCAATTATTATTTCATTTTTCTTACTATAAATGTTCTTACTATAAATCTTACTATAAAATCTACCTTTAATATCTTAACGGTTCTTTGTGATTCTATAGGCAAAATATCTGATGATATGACTGATTATAAAAGTTCAGTCTGTGGTAGGATCTGAAGCTACAATACCTGTTAGTTCCCTTACAGAATAGCCTCATATGAATGTCTTCAGCAGCATCAGAGGGAAATGGGCCATCATTTCACAGCAAATAGCATACAGTCATATTTGGAACAGAGTTTTGGACCAGCAAGGTATTTGTTCCAGCATATCTGGAACAGCAAGATTCTCCTTGATTTCAATAGCCTTTGACCTGAACCTGATGTCAGCTCTCTTGGACCAGCCTTTGTTAAAATGATTGTGGTCAGTAACTTTTATTTACCTTGTAAATCTACAACGTGTAAAAGCTAACCTCAGCAAATAGGGTTTAGTGTAAACTTTAGTCATATGTACAAAACTCAGAGTAATCTATACCTGTTTTCAATCTCCTTTTTATTCACAAATTTCCACCTCTGCAGAAACTACAGATGATCTAATGAACAAAGCATTTAAAAATAAAATACCTAAAATGAATAGTTTTGTGTAGCAGCATTAGAAACTGTTCCACTTGTTTGAAGGAATGTGATATGAAGAATTGAGTAACCAATTTAATAATGAAGATAATTTAAAATACAGAAAGATTAGTTGAGAGCCTTGGTATACAATTCACTGAAGTTTACCTGCTGCCTATGCTCAAAACAAGGGAATTTTGATATAGAAGTGATTTACAGGCAATAGCTGTGCACAGTCTTTTATCATATTAATAAAATCTTTGAAGATTCTAAAGCCTTGTGTGTTCACTTCAGGTGCATAGATCAGAAAAAATGGCTGGCTGGCTGGCAGATGTGCAGATACATTATCAGAAAATGTATTTTCAGCTTAACCAAGATAATCTAATTCATTCTAATGTGGTATTTCAAGTTTATTATAGTGTAATTGAATACAGAAGAACACAGTGCACTATACACTAGACAAAATGAGGTGAAAGTGTACAGCTTAAAGGTGACCAGGTTAGGCCTGTTAGATTGCTGAATGTTGGTGGTTACGTTGTCGGATGACTTAAACAAACTGTAAATAAAGGGCTTTTCTTTTCCTTTTGAAGACTACCTTTGTGAAGTGGCTTTACATTATGAAATTGCACTAAACTTATTTAAAATTATATTGCTCATGCACATGAGTGTAGAAGTAATGACTTTAGTAATTGGTACATTAAATCTTTCTTACCTGCTTCCACTAAAATAGCAACAACCTTTTATCTGGATGTAGTATTTGGTAGATCAAACTTAAAATAGCTCTGTGTGTATATACGAATCTGTTTATCTGTATAAACTTCTCTATAAAAAATCTTAAGAATTGTCATATGAACTCATTGTTTCATTTTTCTACGTTAAATCAGCTTTGAAGTTTTAGTGGTATAGCAGGTCTTTTTATTTTGAATTCGCTTGACTGGCAGAAGTCTGTAAGGCTCTCCTGATTACTGTTTGTTAAGGGTATAGATTTCAGTTTGCTCCCCCCAGTCCTGCTTTGCTATTATGTCGTCGTCTTGTAGGCTGCTTCAGCAGGTGCCTATCCATTTGCCACCTGCCCTGGTGCAGTGAATGATTATGCAATTTAGTTAATGCATTTTAATTATTTAGGTGACATTTTACCTTGTATAGTTAGACTGAATATGTAAATTGACTGGAGTCTTTGGTTAAAAGGCATGACAATTTTTTGTCTGAAGGAGTGCACAGTCTGTGACCAAAGACAATGAATAAGTAATCAAACATAAAAATAAGACAGAAGTTTTGTTTAATCTCATTCCCATGGTCATTTTTATACCTCCTCTTTTTATTTATTCATTGATATATCATCATTATGTATATACTAGAATAGTTGATAGCACATAGCAGACAGAGCGTGTAGCTCTTTACATTGATACCCAAAGCATATTAAGATAATGGCGTGGTATGCTGCCAGTTCACAAGGTCAGGGATGATTTTAAAAACCAGTAATACAGCCTAAAAAGTGACCAAGTTTCATCTTTACATTGCAAAATTGTTTCTCACCTGAGGATGCTGTTGATCGATTTACTAAATATATTGTGCATTATAGTGAGACAAGTTAAATGAGTTAAAAATATTTCCTTATAGCAAATGATAAAAGTCTAAGCTGCAATCAAAACCCTCTGACTCCCTTGCATACTCATTCATTTACATAAAGTATTTTCAACTTAAGAAAAAACCCAAAACAACAAATCCAGTTCTCCTTGTTAAATGCACAAATCACAATGCCTTCTAATTTTGACTGTAAAATCATTACATGGCAAGAAAAAAAAAAAAAAACTACCAAAAACCTAAACTAGCAGAAACACTTACACTATCGTGTGATTTAGTGTTTATGTTTCCTTTTTCCTGATACTAGCAGTTATCTCCCAGCAGTACTAACAGCAGCAGCAATAACACCATGAAGTCAGTAGATGGCTGTAGAAAAGTATGTTGAACACTCTTGTGTTAGCGTAATAAGATTGGGAAAGGCCTTGACCTGACTGGATGCGGCTTTTATCTGAAGTGCGTTTAAAGAGATAAAGGAGAAGCAGGGTGCAGTACATGTTCCTTTCTTTTCTGTAGGAGATATGCTTTGAGTTTAAAAATTTCTCAAATGCCGGATTTGTGAACCGGGTCCTTTAGCAAGGAGAGGTAATGACTTGAGTGCCACTGGAATCACCTGCTATTCTCTGATGATTTTTTTTTTCTTTTCCCTCGAGACGTCTTAGAAATCCTCCTATAAATTCCTACAGAGGGGGCGTCTGTAGATCCCATTATTACAATCAAGGAAGTGGTATATTCCCATTTATTTATTTATTATTACTATTTTTTTCGTTTTCTGCTTTCTCTCCAATGTAGTTGGCTGCCTTTAATGCACGGACCTGCTCATTAAATAGATACACCAAGAATTGTTACCTAAGCAAGCTTGACAGTAAAGAAAGGACAGACTGAGTTAGGGAGAAAAAGGGAAGAAAAAAGACAGCCTGAAGCGAGTCACTTCACACGCAGAAAGAGCCACTGAACGAATGCTATTCTCATAAACAAACTAAAAAAAAAAAAAACCTTGTATAAGAAAAGAAGAGAACTGTGAGGACTTGACAGAAAAAGGCAAGATTTTCTACCCACTGTTTTCAGTTTTCCTTCCAGACATACTTGCTGAAGTAAGGAGACTTCTGTTTGCTGACAGAGCCCTTGATTTCTTTCAAGATGATGATGTATTTGTGGGTAGGTAGTGTCTCTCTCCATGTCAATCTTTTATTAATAAATTGACTTTGGGACTGTTGATTTTAGCCTATAGTTTTCTAGCATGTTTTCTAATATGTTAAGGTGTGTGTACTGCAGGATAGCCTAGCACAGCTAGTGTACAATACATGTGCTTGCATTTCCAATGGGAGTTTAAACAAGCTGGTTCATTAAGCTGCAATTTATTTTCAGGGTTTGCAAGATGTGGCATAGTGCACTGCTTTCTCTTCATTGCCTTAGAAAATGCTATAATCGTATCTGTAAGATTCACTGTGTGGTTCAGTCAAAAAATGAATGCTGCAACACTTGTGGCTGCTGAGAATTTGCTTTCTTTGTAAGAAATGGAACAATCTTAATGTGATTAAAACTTCTAATTGGTGTTACTTGACCTAGTTCTTTATATATTATATGTCATAGTCTTTCTTGGCTTTTGGAGTTTGTGGGAATTGACAATTGCAGATAAAGAAATAGATAAAATGCACTTACTCCTATGGTTTTTATATTCAGCATTGTTAGATTCCTTGCAGCAAGTATCTGCTCACCTTAAAAATAATGTTGTGCTGTGACATGTACATTGTGAATTAATTAAACTGTTAACCTCTTAATTCATCCATGTTTGGATCCAAAATATTTTTTTCTTTAAAAAAAAAAAAAAAAATCCAAACAAACCAACCCCAAATAAATCAGCAAATGAAGATGCACACTTAAAAAGCATTTCTGTGTTCCCCTTCAAAGCCTGTACATCTTCTGGGGAAATATTTTAAACTAATCTCATTTGACAATCTATTTATTTATTTAATTTAAATGTATGTAAAAATAGACAAGCTTGCAGCTAATCTGGGCCACCTCTGCAAAATAGGCTGCATACGAGCAATGTTTAAGTCTTAAGAGATATTATCAGTAAATCACTACTGCTCTTTTGAATTACTACTAGTTCACACTGTAAATCTCCCTTTATGGTTCTTTCTAATTTCTGTTGACCCTCCAATGTATTGTAGTAACTTTTATTCTCTGTGCGAAAGACACTGTACGAAGACTTTTAAGTTTCTTATTTCGGTTCTTTGACCTGTGCTATCATTTCAGCATCTCACCAATCACAGTCTCTTATGATTTTGTCTTTTTCTTCCCCCCCCCCCCCCCGTTC
>JANHGN010007746.1:14946-38578 GCA_024605025.1 Megaceryle maxima | reverse complement strand
AGGTTGTGGAGTCTCCTGCTCTGGAGATTTTCAAACCCCGCCTGGCTGCTCCTGTGTGACCTGTGCTGGATTCTATGATCCCGCTCTGGCAGGGGGGTTGGACTTGAAGATCTCCAAGGTCTCTTCGAACCCCTGACATCCTGTGATCCTGTGAAGGGGAGAGAGTTAATAAATGATTCATGGAGATGATACGGTTCTATCTTGATATTCATGGGACCAGTTATTTTGTATATGATTTGCTGTATGGGAATCTTGCTATCGTATAGATTTTATACATGTTAATAGCTCAGTTAATTTGGAATTGTTTCATGTGATTACCATCATGCTATTACTCGTCAGATGAGTTCCTCTTCGACAGAATAGTCTCTAAAGTTTATTGGAGTTTAATTTGGGCAACTGTAGGAATTGGAGCTATTTTGCTCAATAGTTTATCACTGAATTATAATTGTGTATTGGAAAAATTACTGGACCATAGGAATAGCCAAGGAGTGCTAGTGTAGGCTTCAGTGAGAAGAATGATTTCTTAAGGTCACATTAGACTATGACTTAGTATGTTGTTTTCACCACAGATCATTTACTGTGCATTACTGATTTTTGAAAACAAATGTGACTACCCTAAAAATACAAAGTGTATTCTCAAGAGAATGCTGGCCTGACATAGGAGGGGCTGCTTCTTGGAGATGCCATTTGGAAATCACATTGGAGGAAGTGTATCATTGATTTCTTTTACTCTCATCTCTGCTAAGGAAGCATTTCAGCTGGAAAACTTAAACCCCTGTACTGAGTCTTGCTGTGATGGAGTTTATTTTCTTCACAGAAGCTGTATGATACCATGGTTTAGATTTGAGGGTAGAACAGTGTGGATAACCCACCCATATTTTGGCTACTGTTTAACAGTGCTGGCCCAGCATTGAGGCTTTCCCTTTTACCCACTCTTGTCTTCCCCAGCAAGTAGGTTAGAGATGGCAAGAGGCTGGGTGGGGACACAACCTGGACACAGCTGACCCAAACTAACCAAAGGTGTATTTATTCTTGGCAGTAAAAGCAGAGGGAAGGTGGTAAGTAGCCAGTGCTTGAAGACTGGTTGCTCTCCTTTGGAGAGGTGGTGATTACCTTTGCACCACTGCTGGGGTACATTGCAAGCTTCCAACTAGACTCCACACCACTGTTCACCACCCTCTGGGGCTGGTCATTCAGACAGGTTTTTCAATCCATTTCACTGTCTGCTCACCCATCTCATACTGCATTAGCTATGAGGATCTAATGTTGAAAACCTTCCTGAAGTCAAGGCAGGCAGTATTTACTGCTCTTTCCTTGTCTACCAGTCGAGTCCTTTCCTTACAGAAAGTCATCAGGTTAGATAAGCATGACTGGTGGTAACTTATGCATGACTGGGAATCCTTTTGGTGAATCCATGCCATCAACTCCCATTCATCTTCTTGTGCTTCGTATGCATGGAAATGGTTCCCAGGATTAGCTGCCAGATCGCCTTCCTGGTGATTAAGGCAAGGGTGACCAGCCTGTGATTAACTGCATCCTCCTTCTTGCCTTTTTAGAAGATGATAGTTACATTTGCTTTCCTTGGGTTTTCAGGCATCTCTCCCACTTGCCATAATTGAAAATGAAATGAAATATTTCGTTACCAAGTGTCAGACTTACCAGCTAATTAACGTTTCAGGAACAAAAGTAGTAGTGCCATTAGTTCTAGCCACAGAACTATGAACAATGTTGTTTCTCACCCCTCCTATAGAATTTCCACAATGGAACTGGACAGACAGGCTTATTAACGGTTAAATGTTGTTTTTGAATGGAAGATGTTAAATTTATGATGAGATTGCAGAAAACAGACAAAATTCCCCAAAGTCAGTTCGGGGACCTACCTTGACCAGGTGGTCAGTGGGGTGTTATGGGGGGGGAGTCTCTAAACGCCAAGAGCTTTTTTGAGTCCAATTAGCAAAATAATATCTTCTCGCTTTTCAGTGACAAGGAAGAACTCTGTCAGTGTACGAAATTGAGATGTTTGAGTGTCAGCTTATGTTAAATGGTTTATCTTTCGAGGAAAGTGGTTGCAATTAAAGCACCAGTGGTCTAACTCCAAAAGCATGATGCTTCTAAGTCTAAATGTTAATGCTTGTTTTTCAGCATTCACTCTATTTGCTTATTTGTTTGCTTACAGCCAGGTAGTGTTGCAGTAAATTTCTGAAGCAAGAAGTATGGTGGGGGTGGGGGGGAAGCAGCCAAAAAAAATTCAGGGCTTGAATTGGGCTTTCAGCAGAAGGTTGGCTTTCTAACTCTGAATCAAAGTGCAAGGCAGCAGTATTTTAACCCTCAGTCTCCTATGAGACAGGTGTACAAGATATTTGACAATATAAAGCATCTAGTTAACTGTTTACTGATTTGGTTTGGACAGTATAGTATACAACATGATTGCTAGGGCATAAATATCTCCATCAATGAAATAATCCACTGTGAAAGACTGCAGGCTGCCAGGCCCTTCTTAGTGAACTGATTCATCCTTGGTGGGGAGGTGGAGGGTAAGTTTAAAAGGGTGGTGGTGAGCAAGTCTTTATTTGATTTGGAGATTTTCCTTTATATTTGGAATGTTACACAATTTTATTAATGACATTATTTTCCTGTCTCTGGGGGTATACTACACATTAAATACGGAGGTTTCCAGAAAGTTTTAGGAATGCTTGCTGGAGTTTTCACGAGCGTAGATCTGTCTGGAGATATAATGTGAGCTGTTTTGAATGGCAACTGTTGCAGTTTAATAGTTGCATAATTAGACCACAGAAGTAAGAAACTGAAGAACTGTCAGAATACAAAGTCATTTAGGAAAGGTCTTGTGATCCACTTCCAAAAGGTAGGAAGCTGCCATCCCTAAAATAGCAGATTACCAGTGCAGAATTTGTCTTTACTCAAAGCCTTGTAGCTTCAGCTTTTACCACAGAGGAGGATCATTTGGATTATTTCAGGTAAGGAAAATTCTGGATGTTTCTTCTCAGTTTCTAATGGAAAATAACTGTTATTTACTGAAGAAAAAAATTACAGAAAGCATTATTTTCATTGATGTAAGCAAACAGTTACTTAAGAATGCTTCACTAAGTATTAACAACAAGTATTTTAATTTGTTGATTTAATTATTCAGGATACATCACTTCTTCCAGGCAGACATGGTTACATTAAGCCAGGTAAGGACTAGATTTCAGATAGTATCTGCAAATTCCAACATGCTCTGTTTCGGAATATTTTAGACTGGGGGGAAATGAATAATCTAGGAGTAAGAAAAAGAGCACAAAAAGGAACTTTATCTGAGAATTTAAGCTTTTTATTAGACTATAACACGAAGTATCTGAAACGCTAATCAGCGATCAGTCAAAAGAGCTAAAGTATTTGCAGTCTAAACCTGCATTATGCAAAGTAATATATTAATGTACATGTATTTATATGTGATAACAGGCTATTGAGGCATATTTCTCTGATCTACAGTACATAATAAGAATATGAAATATATATTTCACAGTGCCTTTGGACTTCACAGTAATAGTCACATTTTGAAATATTGTGGCTAATCTAAAACTATACAGCTGAATAGAAAAACAAAACCAGTTCCAAATATGAATAAATGATCTGCTACTTAATATGTCAGTGTATTTGTCAGGTTGATAACATTAGGCTCAGCTGCATTCAATTCTAAACCCTGCAATATTTGAAGTTTGATATTGTGCCTCACTAAATTTAATACATGGACCTCAGTAATAGAGGAAATCACTTTAGCACTTGGCAGTTTGTTATGCTGTATAAAATTGACTGCCCTGCAAACACAATAGCAATAATAAAAATTGTGGTCAGTAGGGGGGTGTAATGCATTTTCTAGCTTCAGCAAAGGTCCAGATGAGATTTATTGTGATTTTGCCATTTGGGTGAAGATCAATAGAGCTTTGTTAATAATTTGTTGTAAGGGCACCCTTTGGGGATATGACATTTTACTTTAAAACTTTGGTAATTTTGAAAGCATGCCTAGTGATAACAATGTCAAGTCCCTGTGATTCGGAAGCATGGATTTTTGCATTCAACCTGTGGGAGCATTTACTTTCACAGCAATTACATTTGAAATCATTCAATATATGATGCAGTCTGGTATTGATAACAAGATTCCACATGTTCTAATGCAGCTCTTGAGAATCTCAAGCACATTCTCAAGTCCTCAATGGTCTATTGTTTTCTTCTCTAAGAACTTTTGTTTAAATGTCAGTCTGTAATTTCTTACGGGTATATGATTTTCATGAATGATCTGGAACTACATTTTTATTTTCATGACTGTAGAATTATAAACAGAAACTTATCCTTCTATCTTCCTCTTGCCAGTAGCACTCTGCATAATAACTAGTTGGTCAAATAGATACCTGTATTTCTTTTATATTTTCATAAAATAAACTTGATTTCCGTGGATGTGCTAAGAAAGCCTTCCTCTTTTGCCACCAAAATTTGATGGACATTACTGACTGTAAGGAAACAGAAATTTGTCAGCACCTTGCAGTTTGAACATAGGGACTAGATACAGCAGAACAATTTATTTTCAATGAGCATGCACAAAGTAAGATTTATGACTTTTGTGGCTAGGATGACATTCCTTACATAGTTGCCGAGCTACAGCAAATTAAAGGGATCCATGAATACTAAGGGGTGTGTTTTTATAATGAGGGAAAAGAGACAGAAGCAATAAGAAGATAATTAAGGTAACAACTTGTGAAAAATTAAAGTGTTTCTGTCTTTCATTTTTGAATCTCTGAGCATAAACTTTGTAGTTGTTAATTTAATTGCTGATGTTCTCTGTATCCCTGAAGAATATTAAGGATTAATCATCTGCTTCATTCCAACATGAGATAAGGCCTAAGTGAATTGAAATTTTACCAATTTAACCCTGTCTTCCTCCTAATATGACATGATTAACATTCTTCAATTAACAACACATAATTATTCTAAAGGCCTCATTGCACATACTCCATTTTTCAGTTTTACGTTGCCCTTTGCAGGTATTTTAAAACTCAGTGAAAGGAAGGCTATATTTTAGATCTCTATGATTGGTCACCTAAATACATCCAAATTACAACAATTTAGAATGGTAACTTTTACTTCTTTTTGTTCCTGCTAATCTCTATTTGCATGTCCTGAAAAATGGTTCTGATGAGTCAAACGTTTTCTTTATCCCATCTTTTAGGACAAGCAAGTATTTATTTTCCAATCTAACTGTGCCAATCTGAGTAAATGTTCTTAATTTTTTGTGTCTGAATAATGATTTAGAGAAATAGCAATTTCATTTAGCCCTAGAATGCAGAGCTGTTCATCTAAAAATGCATTATGTTATTGTTTCATTTTAGAGTAAAAGGTAATTAAATTATTTACATTTATTTTACTTTTTGCATTTATTCACTTTGGTTTAGAGATACACTCAATAAAGAATGCAGCAACTTTTTAATGTATCCTGATATTTACTGACGTGCTTTCCTAGTATCTTTCACTGGGCAAATAATAGATAGTTGCCTTTGTGTCTGATGGATAATCATAGAATGGCAGGGGTTGGAAGGGACCTCTGGAGGTCATCAAGTCCAACCCCCCTGCCAAACCAGGATCACGCAGGGCAGGCCACACAGGAACAGATCCAGGTAGGTTTTGGAAGTCTTCAGAGAAGGAGACTCCACAACCTCTCTGGGCAGCCTGTTTCATGGCTCCATATAGCTTATACCCATTATTCCTTGTCTTATTACTGGGCATCACAGAAGTGACTGACCCCTTCCACTTCCTGTGTTCCAGCTTTTGACCCTTGCCTCTTGTCCTGTCACAGGACACCACTGAGAGGAAACTGGCCCCCTCCACTTGACACTCACCCCTCAGCTATTTATAGACATTAGTAAGAACCCCTCTCAGCCTTCTCAAGACTAAAGAGCCCCAGTTCTCTCAGTCTCTCTTCATAGGAGAGGTGTTCAAGTATCTTAATTATCCTTGTAGCCTCCATTGGAATCTCCAGTAGACCCCTGTCTCTCTTGAACTGAGGAGCCCAGAACTGGATACAGTATTCCGGGTGTGGTCTCACTAGGGCAGAGTAGAGGGGGAGGAGAACCTCCCTTGACCTGCTAGACACAGTTTTCTTAATGCATCCCAGGACACCATTGGCCCTCTTGGCCACAAGGACACATTGCTGTCCCATGGATAACTTACTAGGATAACACTATGGCTCCAAGGTGTTTCTCCATGGAGCTGCTTTCCAGCAGGACAATCCCTAATCTGTACAGGTGCCTGGTGTTATTCCACCCCAGATGCAGGACTCTACACTTGTCCTTGTTGAACTTCATGAGGTTCACCATTGCCCAGCTTTATAACCTGTCTAGATCTCATTGGAGTGCAGCACAGACTTCTGGTGTGTTAGCCACCCTTCCCAGTTTCGTATCATCAGTGGATTTGCTGAGGGTACACTCTATCCTCCCATGCAGGTTGTTGATGAAGATACTGAACAAAAATGGACCCGGTACTGATCCCCGGGGAATGCCACTGGCCACAACCCTCTGAACTCTGTTGCTGAGCCAGTTTTCAATCACCTCACCGTTCAATTGTCTATTCCACATTTGAGCTTTTCTACAAGGATGTTACGGGAGACAGTATCAAAAGCCTTACTCAAGTCAAAGTATTATATTACTTAAGCTTTTACATATGAGAAGGTAACATTTCGTTTTCAACTTTAGTAATTATGTGCATTTTGTGGCATGACTTCTAATTTTCCTAGACACAAAGTATTTTTCTACAAAGTAATTCTGGGTCACTGGTAAAAGAGCAATTTGCCCATTTGTCCAGCTTTTTCCACCAGGCTTTGAAGAGGGCCACTCTGTTCACAGGTTTATTTCATAGCCATTGTAAAGCCAGCTTGTTGTGAGGGTTATTGTGCTGCAGATAGGAAATAACCATGAATATTCCCGAGGCCAACATATTTGTCAAGGTTGTGTCTTATGGAAATCTGGGAGGTTTAATCTTTTCTTTAATTTTTCTTTCTGGATAATATTAGAAGACTTCAGAAGAAAGTTCAGTTAGTTGACAGTTACCTTGTATTTCTGTGGGGCACACTAGTTTAAAGAATCTGCATAGTGCTAAACGCTTTCTGAAGATTGTCTAGTAAATTACATTTTGGTGAATGGTAAATCCCATTCTTAGAACAGAATTATGACGACATTCTTAGCAAATTTTAAATAGGATGGAGTTGTACCTACCTTTTCAGAAACTGAGGTTTTCTTAAAATTATTGGATATTTAGAATTAACTCGCTTTGAAAGGCAGTGCTATTACTTTGATTATTGTAGTTTGAACCAATAGACGTTTCCTCACTGATGCAGATTATTTTCTCATAATTTGGAGTCTTACAAGCATCCCCATTATATGGATGTTGCTTTAGCCTTGGCTACTTTAAGAACATGGAGTAGTGAGAAATGCACTAGATTATTAGTATAATAGTAATGAGGCCATTTGGGTTGTGCTCTAATGGCATTTTTGCCTAGTGGCTATGGGCTGCCTCATGGTGGGCATTTGTGAAAGGCAAAAAGATTAATTGAAATCAAAGTAGCAACATTTGAGAATAAACTGAATGTTTATGTACTTGCTGTGGCTATCCAGTGTACACATACAGTGCACTTGTGAGGTGATAAAAGATTTATTTTTTTTTTCCCCATAGGGAAGGGTAAAGAATTTTTTTTCCATGTTTCTAAGGAACACCAAGTAAAGATAGCTGCTGAAATGAGGAGTTAGTACCCGATGAACCATAAATCATGGATGCAGTCTAGTTTGCTAGTTCTTTTGTAAGCTAGAGATATAAATGTATAGGACCAGCAATTCTGAACATGAAATCACCTGGATCTAATTGGAAGAAACTAAAGAAAAGGAAAGAAACAAAGACAAAGGAAAGATTGGTTAAAAAAAAAAAAAAATTATATACATCTCACACTTAAACATACAAGTTTTTGTCTTTTGGAAGCATACAAACAAAATCAGCTTGCCTAATTTCACTGAAAGGTGTTTGATATCAATAGAAAACAGAAATGTGCTATCTTTTCATGACTCAGAAAACCAGTTTCAGATCACAACGATTAAACATACTTGTCATTTTTATTATTTTTTTAAGTTCATGTTTGTTTGATGATCATGACAGGTGGGCAAGGGAAGGATGCCCACAGACAGCAATGGGTCTCTCCACTAATACGTTTCAGAAAATATGTCAGGGTTGAATTGTTAGTAATTTTCTTCTTGAGCAAAATTTCAATCAATGAAATAAGCAGGAAGTGAAATGTTTTAAACCCCAGGCACTACCTGTCTTTGTGAATTTCTGCCCTAGGTCCATCCTTCCACCAGGCAGGCAGGAGTCTTAAAGAATTAATGTTAAATGTAAGAAGTGCCTCAGACACTGTTAGTCATGCACCTGTGCATGCAGTTGTGCTTTCTGAGGTCAAGTGCCTGTTCAGTAAGGTTAGCTGAAGAGCACAGCCTGAGCACTGTTAGCAGTTTGGAAAATATCTTAGATCAGGATGGCAATTAACAACTCTACAGCAATCAGCATGTCCCATTTCCTTCTCCTTTTCTGATGGATTTGTTTTCTTTAACTCAACAAAAAGCCACCTCTTTTTGACTTCTTTCACCTGCATTCTACATTAGTCACTTTTTTGGGGCTCATCATCTGTTTATCCCCTAGTTTAGAAGCACTGATGAGCACCACTTCCTAATATGCTCGCTGGAGATGTGCCAGTGTAACTCTTGTGGAGGTTTCAAAACCCTTTTTTTCAGAATGTTTACTACTTTTCATTACTTAATCTTCTCTACAGTTTAACCAAATATGTTCTGTGGAGTTAGCAAAGGAAATTTTGGGGTTTGCTATTTGTTTCTGCAAAGGATGGCAAGCAGAAATGTTTCGCCGATTTTGACAGCTGTGATATACTAGTGTGACCCTAGTCAAGGCAATTATACTGTATTTAAACATTAGCAAATATTACAGAAGTAAATAGGATGAAAGAAAGCTCATTACTTAAAATGAGTTAGTAGGAAGAATGAGATATGAGTAAGGAAATTCTATCATTGTTCTGCAACAGAAAGCATTTGAGTCCTGATAGTGCACACAGGGAGACATACTTTTGATTCTTTTTGTTGTTGTTCACTTGTTTCATAGGTGGGTATAGTTTCAGATTTATCAATGAAAAGCCATAGGAAGGCCACTAAATCACAGACTTAATTGCAATATCTTTCTTTGTCAGCTTCTGGGGAGCCAGCTGGTCTGTGGTGTGAGTAATGCTGAACATGTTCATCAGCATCTGAGGGGAAGCATCTCGGAGGGCTGCTGCTGGCCTGCAGCTTCCACCAAGACCTACAGCATTAGCTCCATAGCATTCTTAGGTATTTTACACTTGTACAAAAGTCTAGGACCTAGTCTTTTCTATTGACTGTAATGCTACCGTGAATGCAATTGCTTTGCTCTGGGAGGACTGATGAAAATTTTCATCATAGGAGCAACGTCTGAGATTTGGTTTAGTTTATTCTGAGAAACTCTACAGAGAAATCTACTAGTTAGTGAAAAAAACCACTTATTGCATGCTCTGTTATTTACTGTGTCCATGGGGGAAAAAGTGAAAAAACCGGTGCTGTTCAACTGTTCAGCTACTTGAAAAGAGAGGAGGAAAGAGAAAAGAAGGTAGACAATTGAATCTGTAATTCCGTGAGATAAAAGGCTCTGATGTTGTTCTGTAGTTTTCTCAGCATTCTTCCTCAGTTTTCATCACTTTATTTCTGCTGAAACAAACTCTTCAGCACCAAAAATTATATTTAGGCTCCTGGACTTGGGTTAAGCTTCATTGTGGTAACATTTACCTTGTTGGGTAAAAATACGCATAAGACTGTAATATTCAGTTGGTTGTCAACTGTTTGATGGATTGTGATATCCTTAAAAATTCAGGTCCTCTTTGGCTGCTGCCCTTTCTAGATGTGCTGTATACATAACATCCATGTGACCATGTAACAGGATATACTGTGTGTGAAGAGTATATCCATAGCACTGACAGTCTTCAGATGGGCATCTTTCACAATTCATTTCCCACAGTGCTGTTCATACTGGAGGTCCAGGGTGAATGTAATGTATTTTTATGATAAGTTTTGATACTAGTGCATTTTACTGCAGAAGTTTGGAATATATACCAACTGAAAAAAAGGCACTACTTTGGTCCCCCTTAAGTGTTTGACTCGCCTTGCGTTTGATGTGCATTGGGAAGATATTTTATGAAACTCATAGGAAAGAAAACATTTAAACAGCTAATTCCAGATTAATGCAGATAGTTTATCAATGTCTTTTATTGTTTTTCTTTCTCTCTGCTTACCTTTGATTATTGTCTTCTGTAGCTGTCTATCAGTATGGTAGTCTTGCTTTGGAGCATCAGCTTTCTCATGGTAACTACAGAAACCCCATACTCAATGAACTCGATAACAGTTAGGTATGCACTTAAATTTAAGTATGCAGTGACTGTGATTTCCTCTATGCAGACAGACCTCTACACATCTGAAACTCTTCCTTTTGTAGGCCTTTATAAAGCTAGCATAATTCAAAATAAGATTAATGCACCATTAAGGTACTGACATAAAAAATTTAAGTAAATTCCAGGTTTATCATGCTACTTTGATGCCTGTGATCTCTGATCTTTCCACGTGCTCCAAAATTGAGAGGGTTTGATATTCATTCAGTAGTAAATCATGGTTTATATTTCTTAAATTTTTTTACTTTTATTGTTTTATTTTACATGCTAAATATGATGCCTTGCTGCTGGTAGATTTACATCTTCATATCCAAAAAAAAAAAGCAACTGAATATAGCTGTAGAAATGGACTCATTCCCCAGGTGAAGCATCAAAACACACTTACATACCATGGGCTGTCAAAAGCACCTGGTAAACATTTAAAAATGTGACATTTCTTCTCTAGCATACTTCTCTAAGGGTGATTCTATATGCAACTTAAAACCAGTGAATAATAAAATAACCCAATGTTAATGTGGTAATTATGAAGCAGATGTTTTTTAAAGTTTAAATTATAAAGATTTGTTCTTACTTTCTTAAGACTAAGGTTTTATCACTAGGTAATTTACCCATTATTATTATTTATCTCACCATTACGTGCCCATGAGAAAGCAGTATTTTTAAAAAGTTGCTTGTAGTAGTATGAGACTTATATTTCTAGGATACTTAGTGCCAGAGTGTGGATATATACTGAATAAGTTACATTCAATTTTAAAGCAATATTTGCCATTTTTAACTCACGTATAACAGAACCAATGTTTGTAACCTCTGGTTTGGTCCCAATTTACTGAATGATGTGCAGGCTACTGAATTTTAATTAGCAAGTAAAAATGGTATTTACAACAGTTTGTGGGAAATACTGGTTAATAGATGACACGTGCATCCTGTATTAAGCTGCTATTGTTTTTTTTTTCTTTTGAAATCATAGAGAAATACAGTCTTACACTGACAAAAGGACGAATAAGTGAAACTCAGATTTTCAGCAGCAGGCAGATTGTTTGCTGGATGTTTAATAATGAAAGCTAATATGCTGGGCCAAAGAGATTATTGCTTCTGCTGCTTGCCTTCCCAGAGCATGGGGTTACTACTAAAGGTGACCAAAAAAAGGACACGGGCTTGCTCATTAACTACTGATGTTCACAATCTGGTATATTAGCTTGAATAGAAATTATGGCTGTTGTATTTAATATGCTAGTTCATTAGTGTGGTCCAACAGAGACCAGGTCACGTTCAGTGCTGCCCCAACCCCCAGCAGGGGTGGTACCATTCAATAAGGGCTTTGGAAAAAGCCCAAAGATGAAAGTGTCTGTAAGGACTGCTATTAAACCTAACAAAGCCTGTCTATAGACCTTTTAGACTGTGGAAACCACTCAGGTCATTCCTGTTACTCAGATTTTTGTATTTGTTAGAATACAGAGTAAGCAAGCTTTGAGGTAAGAATCTATTTGTTAAAAGCATACCATTAGCTAGATTTAATTATATCAGATAAAAGATACTAAGTTTCCCTCTAGTAATTAATATGCATTTCTAGAACAGTTTATTATCTGGTATAAACCAGTGGTGCATCTAGTTCGAAAACATACCAACAGTTAGTAGTTGTTTCAAATGACCAGCAATGTGGATAAATTCATAAAAATGGGGATGGAAAAATGAGTATGGAAATAAAAATAATTCTGTGAATGCTAGAGAATATAAGATAGTATTCAATTCCTATGCTTCCCTTACAGAATTCTCTCTATCCCACTTAACATGGTAACTCATGTTTTGAATGGAAATGACAGTCTGCAGTTCCTGGGTTTTGAGTCCCATGTCTGCAGGTTTTTATTTAGTTGGAGGGGTTTTTTTAACCAATTCAGGCATAAGAATTTTCTTTATTTTTGGCCAGGGTCTTTTGTTCTTCCATAAAAATTTCAGTCAAAGTTGTCAAGACAAAGAAGCAGCAATTTTTTATTGATTTCAATTTCTAGATTTTTCACTGCAACAGGCAACCAGCATTGCAAAATATGACCTCATAATGATGTCAGAGGAAAAAAAAAAATCCAGTAAAATCTTTATCACATGGGAGTCAATTTCCATGCTAAAGATACCACTGCATGACTACACATAACAGTATCGTAAGGTTAATTAATAAGAATGGAAATGAAATACAAACCAAAGTCATTAAATCCTCACTGATGAGCTACTGTGAAGAAGTAGGTAAAAACTTTTGAAGTAGGAATGCTATAGAACATTATCTTATTTTCATTGTCACTAGCACATTTAAATGTGGACATTACCACATTTGTAGATATATGTCTGATGTTGCTACAGCATGCATAATGTAACGATGTGGAGAAAAGTTGTACTTGCTGGCAGCATAATTGAAGTGATATGATTGAAGTAAGTCTAGTGCTCTATTTGACTTGAGTAACTTAAAAGGATAGGAGACTTTTTTTTACTTACAGGAAGAAAGTTCATGTAATTAAAAAAGGTACATGGCATACTTTAACTGTTTAATTTACTGTCATATAATACGGTGGATGTGAAAAACTTACATAGTTCAAAATAATTTGATAAACATGGAAAATAAATGAATAATGGATTATTTAAGCAGAAGTGCTTGACATTGTTCAGAGGAGGTAAAACAGCATAGCAGAGAACTACCATTATATTGTTGCCTTATTTCTTTCTCCACGCTTTCCAACCTTCAAATAATTCTGAAGGCAGAATCTTGGGATGGACGGACCTTTGATAGAACCTAGCACAACTACTCTTGTATGTTACGTTCTTCTGTTTTGCAGTGCATTTTGAAAGGTACTGTCTCTCATTTTTCACTAGCAGAGTGACCATTTGAAGAAACTTCAGGAGCTCTGGAAAAGGCTTTTCATTTCTGGTACTAAGAGCTTGCTGTAGAGGGAGCTTTCAGATCAGAAAGGGAGACACTGTGATACTCTTTGGATTTCATCATTAAACCTATATTGTCATATGGTTTTAACATCAAGTTAATAAGCCTAAAATTAAGAATGAGTTACTAGCCAGTCAACTCTCATTATAGAAATAGAGCCTCTCTCATATTCTAAGCACATTGATACTAGCAAACGTAGCATTATCTTCAGAATTACTAAAGAACATCGTCATGCTTCTGTGTTGGTCTGGAGAGATTTATGGAAAGTAGTGCTGCAGCTGTATTCTTAACATTAAAAATACAAGCCATCAAACATACATATTCCCCATCCTGCCATATCAACCCATTTCATCTGTTTCGAATAATCTGCCTTCTAGCATCTTAAAGGCAAAGAGGGAAAGAATCTGATTTGGTCACAAAACAGGAGTCATTAACCTTGAACACTGAGTCACTGAACTTCTCCTGAAGAGCAGCACTACTTAATAACCCATAATCTAACAGATTCTGTCTTGGCAAGATCTGTAGGTGATTTCCCAAAACACCAATGAAGCTATGAAGAAAAGTATTGGGGAGAGAAGAGAAAAAAAAAAAAAAAAGGCAGAAAGATAAAGGAATAAAATCTTGTATTGCTGATATGCACTTTTTACATCTAATGTTAGTTCATTTCTAAAACACACTGCACTATCTGACACTTGTGATGAATTAAGAATAGATTGAAGAATGAGGTTCACGGTTCTGAAATGCATTCTGTATTTATTTCAACTATGCTGGTAAGCGCTAATAAATATATAAAATACCTGCATTTGTGGAAAGATAATTTGAACAGCAAGCAGTTATGTTTAACAAGAAAAACATGTATATCAAAAGTACACATATATGAGGTGATATACATTTATAAACTTCAGTGGAGTCATTTTCTTAAGATTGATTTCTCTGAATACAGATGATGATCTCTAATTTAAAGCTGTACAAGAATAAAACCAGCCTGCTAGCATTCTGGTGAAAATCTCTAATCCCCAAAATGCAATGCACATAAACATGTTTTTGTCATACAAGCATCTTTTCTACAAAGTCAAAATGTCTTGACCTTTTAAAGACAGCAGAGAAATCTAGGTGTATTGTCATTTAGTTCATAGTTCAGAAATACAAACTGTTATGCTAGAACTGTAGAGCATATTATTCTGGCAAACTATCTGTGCATTAGGTCACACAATGATATGGCTTGTTTATTCCTGGCTGCAACACTGTTCTAAATACAGAGAAATTCAGAGCAAGTCCTTGCATTCAGTATTATTATAGTTGATTAGACACTAAATATTTAGAGGCTTCATGTCATTAAGAGTATATAGCTGAAATGACATGGGCAGTATTACTCTTATCAGCATAGGTTAATGGAAGGAAATTCATCTGATCATCTTTTCAGTAGTAGTCTGGTATGTTGAAAAGCTCTTCCTCATGTATATATACACCATGTCACAGTCTGCTCTGAAGAGGACTGGGCTCTGGAAATGGGAATCTGGACCATATGCTTAGTTATTAAATACATTCATATGACAAACTCTATCAGTGAAAATGTGTAGTACCAAGATACCATTTCAATTTGAAAATGAATTTAGGGTAAATAGAAGGTTGTATCCCATGCAGAATGTCATTTTAATATGGTGTTGCTATGGAATCAAAAGACATTTTATGCGAACTGCTAGACATTATTTTCTTTCAGAATACTTGTACGTTGCATTTTTGTTAGGGATGAATCCAAATGGCAGGGATTCGCAGCACTTGTGCCAAACTGCGATCAGATGGAAACTTATGGGAGTTGGATCAAAAGAATTCTGCATCTTAGTATTTATGTCATACACCTGATCTAGAATAAGAACAAAAATTTACTACGTGTAAGTATGTTTTTCCATTAAGGGTGTGTATTTTTAGAAACATCTTTCTACTTGGAAGAAATAGTTGTGTGAATGAATCCATATGGCTAGTGGTATAAGCACGGATATTCATGTCCTCTGAAGGCAGACCCATCTAAAAGGTCCCTCCACACTCTCATCTCAGTGAAACACCACTGGAAGAGATTAAATTTAATCTATATTTTAAGTGAAATTTGGCAGCATTTAAAATGTCACATCCCATAATCCCCCTTAAGGTTAGACCTTTTCCTACTGCACTATTCAAGCCAGCAATGTTCATGTTTTTTTTTTTTTTTTTTCTTTTTTTTATTTTCAATGCTTGCATGACATGTAAGTAGGGGGCATCATAAAGCATAGCCCCCTTCATTCTTTGCAGCTGAAAGTAACGTATCAGTTTCTTATGTTTTATATTGATTGTGAAATACTTCATCGCAAACTACTTCATCTTAGAAAGTGACTAGGGATAGAACTTGAAGGGGAATTTCTTCATCTCCTCACAAGATGAGCAGACCTAGGGATACAAAGATTTTTACCTTCTTGGCCATTTTGCTAGAACCGAGTGGGGATAGCAGTGTAATGGGGAGAACTCACCGCTGCTGGGTAGAAGGGCTGGAACCCGCAGGTATTGGCACCTCCACAGCGCTCCACCCCTCACCGCTTTCTCCCCTCCCTCAGCGGGGCAGGGCCAGAGGACTGCCTTGTGCAGCTCCCCCCTTAGGGGGCGCTGGCGGGAGCACCTAGCTCAGCCTGTTCCAGAACATTCTGCGTCATCTCGCGGAGCGGCCCCACCGCAGCTTGTTCACGCTGCCTCACACCCACACCCCAGTACCTGGGTTATTTAAATATAGAACCTTGAACTAGAACTGACAGTGCCCCCATGGTAAGTTGTGAGTGAAAAAAATAATCTCCACGCAGCCCCAGTTCTCCCAGCAGCAGCAGCGGCGGTGGTGTGTGTGAAGTTCTTTGTGTGGCTCCTCTCGATGGCAGTGTCCTCAATAATATTATAAAGTTTTTTGTGGAACATCACTGGCTGTTGCATTTCCTAAAAAGCTATCAATGAATTAATTCAAATGGCACCAGTCTCAATTATTTTCATGAGAAATAGTAAGAGTTTCGGAGTCCAGTCCTGTGGTTGTTCAGTTTTATTCTTTGAGGTGAAACTGATGGCACCTGTTAATAAGAAAACCCATGTTTTTCTTTGAGTTTAAATTGAAGGCAGCTGTTTGACACTGTCAGCTGGATTTGATTGCTTAAAACATTGTCTGATGTTAACTGTTCATGTTGAAATTTTACATGTTTGGCATCTGCTTTAGAGGCCTGTTTATGTTTTTGGAGTTTTGTTTTTTTTCCACTTGGAAATTGCAATTACGAAAACTGAAACATGAAGCTGAGTATAGGAAAAATACTGTTTTGCTTCTGGTAACATTTGTCATAGTCAATTTAAGAAATATTCATATTTCCTGTGCTTCGGAAAAGTAACCTGAAAGTCAGAGAGGTTGGCTTTTGTCACGTTACGTCAAACGATGTGACTTTGTCAAAGAGTAGGCCTTTTGAGTATTTAGGTTTTGTGCAACATTTGCCAAAGCTTTGTTACAGCTCTGCACCTGAACTCCTAAAAAACTGTTGCTGAAATAAGTACATTGCAGTCCAGGAATGCACAGGGCATTCCTTGCACCTGTTACTGGCTGCAGCTGGGTCTAAGAGCAGGATCTTAGAACTCCACTGGTTCCTTTAAATATCTTCCTTGCTTTATACCAGCAAATGGGGTGAGAGGAGGTAGTTCGTGAGAATGCAGATAGGACTGTATATCATGTATGTGCACTGATTATGGGGCCAGTACAATGGTGTGGGAAGAGTTCACTGCTAATAAAATGAGTCTGAGGGGAAGAAAGGGAATTTTGTCATAGAAAGCTGGAAAGGCAAGACCGGGTTATATTGTGCCTGAGGAAGGCAAAAATGGAGTTCTGCAGGGGATAATGTAACTACCTTTTTTTTTTTTTTTTTCTTCTTCTTCTTTCTAAATACAGCAATATTCTTCAGGAATTCACAAATGCAGGAATTTGCAGATATTTATGTTTTTAAAAAAATTTTTAAATTTTGTATTAATTTTGCAAGTAGGTACTCTGTGTATACTAATA
The DNA here is from genome assembly GCA_024605025.1 of Megaceryle maxima. Taxonomy (NCBI): domain Eukaryota; kingdom Metazoa; phylum Chordata; class Aves; order Coraciiformes; family Cerylidae; genus Megaceryle; species Megaceryle maxima. The sequence continues at coordinate 21,058 of JANHGN010007746.1, read as the reverse complement.
CATATGAATTACTTTTTGTGCTATCCCCCTGCCCAATTTTTTGGCTTAAAAAGAACAACTGCCTTGTTTAAAACTCAGTAGATACATATTGATTTGTATGTTTTAGAAGTACTGCCTTCTATGTATGTATGCATGCGTGCTGGGTGGAAGAAAAAACTGCATCGGAATTACTCTAGGAACTAAACTATTTTTTGTGCTTTCCTTTCTCTTCTGACAATTCCCATAATTGTTTTTCCTTTCCCAAAGCAATTGGAAAAAGTTGGTAAATCTCAGCCACTGTTTGAATAGTTCATGATGGTAAGAGTGAAACTCAGCGTGGCTATTTTGGCCAGTAACAGGCAATTACAGGATGCTGGAAAATCTGCCATAGATTTTGTACCTGTGACAGCCAACTGAATGATTTAATTCTGCCCTGTAGGTGTTGGATGCTCTTATATACACTAGACAATTTATGATAGTACTGCATCAGTAATTAGAAAATAGATGATTGTATACAATCTTTATAGTACTGTACTTAAAAGGTAGAGCAATTTTATGTTGCTTCCAGAAGCTGAGGGAGGATGTTGCAGTGCCTTACAATATCCAACGAGCTATGCTCTCTGCTATGGTTTTAACATCCTTTTTATTAAACAGATGCTCCCATTATTCTGTGTAAAAAGTCAGTTTAAAAAAATAAAATGCAGAAACTGACCTTATTTTTCTAGAGTAAGGTATACAAATTTCTTCTGATTCGTTACAATCAGAAAAGGCATGGGCTATGCTTTTTGCAGAGTACTTCCTTCAGCAAAGATGAAACCAGTTGAATTGGAGGAATTAGACCTGTTGAAATTTTATTGCTGCCAGTGTGAGTAGATAGATCGTTGTCTTGGTTTTCCAATATTAAAGCTATGCTGCTGTTTTGTGATGTACGTATTGCCTTGGAAGAAAGGAGATGACTTTTTATTTAAGTAGGTTAATAGGTCCCATGGTTTCCACAGCTGAATTTGTTGGGGTTTGTGTGGTGAACTTGTAAAGGTTTAGTTGTTTCAGTAGCACAGCAGGCTAGACAGGTTTTCCCAATGGCACTGACATTTACTATAACTTGTGTGTGTGTATCTATCTTACAACTTCTGTGTTATGTTCGCTAGAGAGTTCAGCTCTGCCAAATGAGCCCTCTAGGTCTGATTGGAAGGCTTGGGATATTGTGGATATAGACCTGCTTGGCTGGAGGTAAAAAGCTAAGGAGAGACAGGGTTGTGTATGTAGAAAATTTATATCTGAGTGCTTTTCTGCTTTATCTGGGAAAAAGTGTTTTTCTTCAAAGCCCACAGGAAAATTGGAACTGATTGTTTCATATGCACAGACTATTGACTGTGTGATCTTGTTCTCTCACAATGAATGGGATACTAGGTTTTGTTCTAAATTATACAAACCATGCTCAAATTCCTATGTGTACAGACACAAAATTTTGTACGCTAAACTTCTAAAAACAATACAGAGAAATGTTCTGCCCTTTGTTTATTTCACTCACTAAGTAGGCAGGCAGTGTATATGTAATGTGAGACAAAATTTGTATTTAGACCTATGTATGTGTACATACAGATTTATTGGTTGCAGGTGTTTTATGTTGCTACTATGTATCTATAGCTGATACGCTGGTATCTTGACACCTTTTTGTTTCAGTGATTATGAACCATTTATTTTATGTACAAAAAGTTCAGTAGAATTATTAGCCTTGTATGTTATTGAAACCATAATAATAATGTCCTCTATGTGTACTTTCAGAAATAAAATCTCAGTAATGATTCGTAAAAGTCTTTGGGAGAGAAACTCTGTGTGTACAAACTGCAGATTACTTCTGGCTAGAGTTTTGATATAGTGAGATTCATGAATGTTAAAAGAAAATGTGGAAAACTTTTATTCCACTTGAAATTTCTTATGTCATTTCAGTAGAGTTACTGAATTTTTTTTTTTTTTTACTCTTTTATACTCTGGTTTTAGAACCCTGGCCATGTCCATGTTAAGTTCCTTTAAAATAAATCTAAACTTTCAGTTTTCTCTTTGATCATGTTTCAGGGTAATGTGTGGATTAAGAAATTAGTTTTAAAGAACTAGTTAAGAACGAGAACAGCATCCAGAAGTGCTTCTGCTTCATTGTGGATTTGAGGCAATGCTCTTAATATCATGCTTTTACTTTTGGTCAGTCCTGAAGTGGTCAGGCAGTTGCACTAGATGGTCGTTGTACTTTCATTCCAGCTGAAATTATTCTATTCCTATTCTATTCTACGATCTGCCAGACAATTCTGCTTTGCTTATTTTCACTATTATCGCAGAGAAATAAGCATGCTGTTTAACTTGAATAATAGACTAATCAGCAGCAACCTCTGCATCTTTGCAATAGTTATGTTGTTGCTTGTTGCAGCATTAACAAACTATGCATGTTTCTCTGAGCAGAGCTACTTGCAGGTTCAAAAATAAATCTGGACACTTCTCCCTTGCTGGCCAAGCAAGGAAAACCAAAATAAACTAAGAAAATAATAAGCCCTTTATTCTTTAAAAAAAAAAAAAAGACTTTTTTTTTTTTTTTTTACTGTTCTGTAAAGAAGAGTGTCATGATTGGTTTCAAAATAAAACAAGTTAGGTGTTTGTATTTGGGAGCAATTAATTGAGAGCTCAGAGGCCAGGTGCAAAGGGGCAATGGCCACAGGTTTAAAACACTGCCCAGCTGAATTTGTAAGGCCTACAGGAGCCTGGTCCATTCATTAAGGATCTCTGACAACAACGCTGTCACGTTTTCAGCTCTTCTTCTGTCCCTATCAGCATCATATTCAGAAAGCTATGAGGCAGGTTTAGATCTAAGTCTCCAGATTTCTTGTCAGCCTGTCTGGAAAGCAGCAGAGGTTGAGGGAGCATTTAAAATAATCCATCTCTGGATGACAGGTGAATAAAGAAGAGGTTGAATGAGTAGAGAAAGCTGTAGACTAAAGGAAAACAGTAATACGGCACTTAGAAAGAGGAGGGGAAAGGATAGACAGGATGAGAAAGCAAGCAAGGAGGGAATAAAGGCAAAACAAAAAAAGGGTATGTCAGATTGAAGAATAGGAAATACTGCAGGAGGAGAGAAAATGTTACAAGGGAATGTACAGTAAGGTATGTTTGAAAAAGTAGTAGAAAGCATTACAGCTTTCCTTATATCTCTCTGCTGAAAGAGTGAAAATGATGCAGCATTTCTGTACTTGAAAAAAAAAAAAAAAAAAAAAAATTGGATTCTATCCCCAACTTTCTTACTTGTCTAATGAGGGAGAAAGTGGGTTTAGGAAATCCTTACTTCTACCTCGCCTTCATGTGTCAAGCTTCCTGCTTCTGCTGTTCTCCAAGTACCTTCCATGGAGTTTTGCTTCTGTATAATAACTGCTCTCTTTATTAATTCTAAAAGTTGAATTGTGAAGATTGAAAAATGAGACGATAGGAACAGTATCTTACTGTGTGTGTGTATACTCTTACTAGCCTTTATTTCTGAAAAAAACCCAATATTTTTAAAGGTACTGATGCACTGTTAATATGGGATACGTGTTTGCACTATACTTGGAGTTAATACTGTGCTTTATAAAAAGTCTAAGTTTGGAAACAGATCAGGGAGTATATTTTCAGTTGTGCTCTAAGTCGCAGGTCACTCCTTGTTCTTTAGATCTCTTATCATTTTGAGTAAGATTATTTCTTTGTACTGGAGCTTGCAGTTTTTTGTGAAGTATTTTGAGGTTCTAAGATAAAAGAATAAGATCAGGGAATTTGGATTTTTCTTTCCCCTTTAGCAGGAATCTGTACTTTGACCTCTATAATTCCTTGAAAAGGTAATGAAAATACTTGCCTCCAAATGTAACCTGCATGTTAAAGGCAACATCTACACTGTGACAGGGTTAGTATTTTCCATTAAATTACTTAACATTGCTAGCAGCTAGCTAAGGCACTATTCTACTAGCTGAAACACGAATACAGAAGCATCAGAGATAATGACAGATGTGTATCTTTTTGTGATGTTAAAGCATAACGTGACTGGGGCCCAATAAGCAAGACCAAGTATTGGTGCTCTGCATCGAATACATCACACAAGAATTAAAAAATATCCAAGAGCACAGAAAATGGAACTCTGCAGATCATGTTACCTATATGTATTACTAAGATCTCATCACAAAACTTTCCTAAGCAGTAATCTGGGATGTCCTGATTAAAAAAAAAATTATGAGTATTGGAGATACTCAGGCATCTCTAAGATACTTAGGCTTGTATTCTCTATGTTTGTCAGAATTCATTACTTAAAAAAAAAAATTCAGTTTGTCTATGCTGGCAGCTTTATGGTTTTGACATTTACATGTTAACCTTATTTTTCAACATAGCTGCTTAGAGACCTTAAAATCAAGCCTGTGTATTTTCCAGTTGATTTTTTTGATAGATTAAAACCATGCAGTTTTTAATATAATTGCAACAAGTTTCCTATGGCATAATTAGGATGTGCTTATTTAAAAACAGAGATATGTATTTTATATGTGACAGTACTTGCTTATGAAATGACATTCTGGGATGTACTTGGATTTCAGTCTGTCCCAGCAGAAATTGTGTTCTCTTAAAAGGCATTGTCAAGAAAAGGCTGAGTTTTATATATGGTTAAGCAATTAAAATATTGACATCCAGGAACAAGTATCACACATTTTGGTTTACAGTGGATAAAGGATGTTTTCTTTTCTTTCATAGTTTGAAAAATTAAAATCAGTTGGAATATTTTAAAACATTAACTGTGGTTAAGGGATTAAATGAAGCAAAATGGTTTGCTGTATGTTGAATCAATCAGAATTAAAGTTCATTTGTAAGTGACAGGTTTTTTATGCACAGCAACTTTCTCTTAATACCTCTGGTGTAAATGACTCTTCTTTTTAATATTCTGTGTTACCTGTGTTTAATGAAGTGATTTAGGTATTCTGGGTGGGTTATTTGTGCATTTCCTAAATGAGATGAAAATTGCTTTTAAGGAGTAGAATGGAGTAGGGCTAGCTTTCCCAAGATGAGCTAGGTGGCAGAATTGACTAAGAAAGTGGTGCTTAGTTATTCCGTGAACTCTGAATGCCAGTGTTCACTGAATCATGAATGCAGCCCATTTTAACTTCATACCTTACAAAAAAGAATTGCCTGTTTATGTCAAATACATTTTGTAATATTTTATGCAGAATTCCTTAAAGCAGGTGTATGCTAATTTCCAATAAGCTACAGGCTCTTGGTGAGCTGGAAAATGCTTCTTGTTTTGTAAATCCAGTATGGTTATTTAACAGTTCTAGTGATGCAATTATTTTTCATGTGTATTACACAATGCAAGCTATACAGAAGAGCTCTACTGATAGCATATTTCCCTTAGGTTCTCTGCTCTGCCTGCCCAAGTTTGGCTTCTTTATACACTCAATTTTTACAGAGGACAAAGGTGAGGAGTGGATAGGAAAACAAGGATGATATATCTGTATTTACTGTTTAATGCTCTACCAGACAGTTCTTGGATACTAAGCTGAAGAGTGTGGTGTAAAAACAGAGTTAAAACCAGGTTTTTAACATAAGTATTGTTATGTCATTGGCGTTAAATACAAGTAAGTAGCTATTAAATACAAAGTATAGGTTTACTTGTAGTTTTGAACATCAGTAAAAGCCAGGTATGTTTCCCATGAAGCATTCCCATTGGCAATTGCTGTGCTTTAATGTAGGAAAAACATCACGTCATAACTCCCTTCAGGTCCATAATTTTCAAACAGGCTAAAGATGTCTCTGGTTTTATTATGTTGATGGAAGACAAGTCAAAAAGCATATTAATTGAACTTGTATCTTTTTGCTCTTTAAGCTCTCTGAGATAGTAACGCAGGCACAGAGAGATTATGTTGTCTGGAGGACTGAGTATGCATAGCTGGGAATCAGGAACTCCTGGTGTTTGTACCTCTGCTCACAACTGTTTCATCTTAGTACATTTGTTGAGTCCCTCAAGTTCTAACTCATTTTTCTTTACATAGAGTTGAGGATTGCACCAAGTTGGGTGGCAGTGTTCATCTGCTTGAGGGTAGGGGAGGCTCTACGGAGGGACTTGGACAGACTGGATTGAATG
>JANHGN010007746.1:0-14846 GCA_024605025.1 Megaceryle maxima | reverse complement strand
CTGTGTTCAGTTTTGGGCACCTCAGTACAAGAAAGACATCGAGGTGTAGGAGTGGGTCCAGAGAAGAGCAGCTAAGGGGGTGAAGGGCCTGGAGAACAAGTCTTAGGAGGAGCGGCTGAGGGAACTGGGGCTATCTAGTCTGAAGAAAAGGAGGCTGATGGACTACCTAAAAGGATGTGTTAGAAAGGTAGGGTGCTGGCCTCTTCTCACAAGTCGCTAGTGCTAGAACAAGAAGGAATAGCCTGAAGCCACACCAGTGGAGCGTTAGACGGGACAATGGGAAAGTCTTTTTCTCTGAAAGGGCTTTCAGGCATTGGAGTGTGCTGCCCAGGGAGGTGTTTGAGTCACTGTCCCTGGATGTGTTTAAAAGCTGCATAGATGTGGTACCTGGGGATATGGCTTAGTGGTGGACTTGGTAGAGTAGTTGGACTTGATAATCTTAAAGGTCTTTTCCGATCCAAATGATTCCATGATTCAATGATAATAGGTGGTGATGATGATAAGTGGTGTTAATATCCATTGTTAATGTACTGTCTCATTAATCTTTTTCTAAGACCCTGTTCTGTCAAGGGACCATTCTAGCACACAGACTACCTGTGCAAGTCCATAAATCAAACGTGGTGTGATTCATTCTGGAATACCAGTTTCAGTCTGTGATAGCAAACAGGGTAAAGTAGATAAAAATATAACAATTAATAGAAAATTATACTGACAGGTGATGGTAGACCATAATGTGTACTGTTCTTCATCTAGAAGGCCTAGGAGGATATACCAGGTTGAGTGACTGGGCATGGAATGCTAAGCAAAATAACCTTTGAATGAAATCTGTATGAGAAAGTAACCTTTTTGTCAACATCTAGTTGTAAAGGACTTATGCAGAGTTAGACTATTTTTACATAAGTGGGAAGATTTTTATTAGAATACTGTTATGGAATGAGTTACTATACCTAGAAGAGAGATTACAGAGCACTTCCATTCTGAATTCCAGAATTTAAGGCACTTGCTGTAGTCTTTGCACTCATTTACAAATATGTGCTCTATTTCTAAAGTAATACAGGGTGTTTAATGGATTAGGCTTTCCCAAAAAAGGGAAATACTGAATTTAAGAGTTATTTCAAGAAAGAATCTTGCTTTATCAAACAGCCAGCTAGGAAACAATCGTTGTCCAGCTCACTTTGACTGTTACCTCCATTAGTCAATATGTGCTTTTAAGACTAAATTCACGGTTGTACTGTAATTTTTTCCATGCTTTAAAACTACTGATGTATTTCTGTTCTTTGCATTGTACTGTATACTTGTGGAACACAGAGCTTCATTCTCTATGAACATGACCCAGTTGAGTTTACTAAATTGGTTAATAAGACTATAAATAATAATTCATAGTCTTCTTTTGTAGTTAGCAGTGGTAGCCTATTATAATTTTCTTTGGCAGCACATATGGTGGGTGGTAAACTAACTAATAAAAGTGCCACATGGAGCATAGGTCTGCTTTTGGGTTTTTTATGACTGTTTGTTTCATCTGATACATAATTAATGTGCAATGTTCAAAATTGTTTTGTCTGTAATTTCAGCTTCTGCTGATGTATTCTGAACTGTAAATGTTGTGTGAAAACAACAATTCCCTGACTTAATCAGCTGCTCTTGTTCAATGACCACTGTAGAAAAAGAGTAAATGAGGTTGTCAAAACATGTTTTAAGGAATTTTTGTATGCACTCTTTGAGCCTTATTACTAGTTCTTTTAACTGAGATTAAAATTAACTGTATATGCCATGATATGTTTTCCAGCCAAGAAAATGCATTAACTTTTTTTCTTTCATTTGCTGTTCAGAGGTTCATGTTCTCTGGTTGGCTTTTAAGTCTTACCTTGACAAAGTGTCAGATGCATCTTGCAGTCATCTTGTAAGCTGGCTATTCCAGTGTCTACCTGCCTTCATAGAAGCAACTGCAGCTCTTCTGCTAGTTTGAGAACTTTAGTGGAAATCCAGGTTCACCTTGGACAAAGATGAGAAAATGGACATCCATTATGTACATCCCATTTTTTCTCTCTTCTGTCATGGAAAGAGATCTTAAGTGATACTGCTTCACATTAAAGTGATATAGCTTTTCCCCCCAACCCTCACCTTGTAAATCTGATACTTAATGGTGCCTGAAGTAAAAATAGTTGACAGAGTACATCCCAGGTTGCAGTTTTAGAGTTTCAGCCTTTCATCTTAATCAGAAGATATCTGTATTATAATCAGCATGTTAATGCTAGTTTTCTGAGGCTGCTACTCTTAAACTTTCTGTGCCCTTCTATAATTAAGTAAATACAAATTTCTCGAGTCAAAATGTCCATGTATGAACCCTCCTATTGTATAGTTTCAAAATTATGATAGTACAGAGACAGCCATATAGGTATGTAACCATAGCATAAAAGAGAGCTCTTCATCATCATTCTTACTGCTCATTATATATTGGTGCGATATAGGGAGTCTTAATGAACAAGCCCTGTCAGGTTCTAAACTACTGCTTGTTGTCTTCTCAGTTACACCTGACTGACTTGAGGAGAATTGCTTGTTGCAGGATAGATTATTTATTTTTTTTTTCAGCAAGAATTCTTCTGAAGGAGAAGGTGCATTTCCAGATTTAAAAAACTTAGAAAAGCTTTATTTCCTAAATAGCTCTTCATACTGAACAACCATTCAGGATACTTAGTGAGCAAGTACCTGTAGTGATGCAACAGGTTTGAGAATCGTTACGATTATGGTACCTTTTTGTTTGTTTGTTTTTTTAATTCTCCTCCTTATGAGTAGATAGGGACTACATGCTGGATTGCAGTGAGACCTAAGCATGGTGGTTGCCATTATTGACTGCCATTATCCAATAGAGAAAAAATTCCCACCACTTTATCACAAAAGGTAAACATTTTAATTGTATGATTTATATTTCAATTTTGGAGTTAGAATTCCAGTAATGTTAAATAGATAGGTTAAATATTCTCACTGGCTTAAAGGTGTTTTTTCTTTTGTAGTCATGCTTCAAAATATACCATTCTTGGACACTGTAGCCCCCAAAAAAGCTTCCTTAGAAAAAAATTGGCCTGCCTTATGAAGAGAAGGGAAAAGCAGTGGATGTTCAATACCTTGGTTTTATCAAGGCAACGCATTCTACCATAGTATTCATACAACCATGTTGGTGGGAGGATAATGGCATAGATAAAACAGATGGATAAGTTGTTATCTGAAAAACTGGCCTGACTGCTGGATTTAAAGGGTTGTAATCAGGGTTTACTTGGTGGCTCGTTAATGGTCTCATGCCTCAGGGTTTGATACAAGGGGTAATAATGTTCAATAACAATGAGGAGGGTGGGGTGAAGTGCAGTGTCGGGAAATTTGTCCCTTGGAGGGGCTTCCATAAATTGGAAAGCTAGGTTCATATAATCATAAAGTGGTTGTGGTTGGAAGGGACCTCTGGAAGTTAGCCTTTTCCAACACACCTGCTCAAGCAGGCATATCTAGAGGCAGTTGCCCAGGACTGTGTCCAGATGGCTTTTGAGTATCTCCAAGGTGGGAGACCCCACGACATCCTCGGGCAACCTATGGCAGTGCTCTGTCAACCTGACAGTGAAAAAGTGCTTCCTGATGTTCAGGCAGTATCTCCTGTGTTTGAAATTGCGCCCATTGCCTCTGGTCCTGTCCCTGGGCACCACTGACAAGAGCCTGGCTCAGTCTTCTTTTTATCTTTCCTTTAGGTGTTTATATACATTCACAAGATCCCCCTGAGCCTTCTCTAAGCTGAACAGGTCCATCTCAGCCTTTCCTCATATGAGAGATGTGCCAGTCCCTTAATCATCTTAATGGCCCTTTCTTAGACTCTCTTCAATATGTCCATGTCTCTCTTGTACTATGTTTATTAACCAATATTAATAAAGTAATTTTCCTTTGATTTCTTTAGAGTATCCTGGGCGTTTTTAAAATAGAGATCTCTTCAGTGAATATCTTCAAAAGTGTTTAGCTGTAAAACTGTGGGTCAAGCTGGGTTTTGTTACTTTTCTCATATTCCCTTCTGTGATACAAAACCAGGATATTCACAGTTGATAGTGCATTTATTTCAAATCACACATATGTATGATTGTTCTGTTCATTTTAGATCTTTTCTTTGGACATCATTCTATAGGTTGATGGAAAGGGGGATTTGACCTGAGTTGACCTGAAATGTAGGACAGTGCTGCTAGCCATGCAAACTTGTAAGAAATAATCCTTAAATGGTAAAATTTGCAGATACAAAGCATTCTGAGTCTGAACGTTAGGTTTAGACATTTCTATACTTCATCATCAATTGCAATTTCCATTCTTGTGAGAGAAAAGAAAACAAACAAACAAAAAAAACCCACAAAAAACAAACAATGAACCTGATGTGCTTTTGGTACTTCAGAGATCTTGAAAGGTTTTTGTTTGTTTGTTGGTTTGTTTTTTTGGGGGGGGTTTGGGGTTTTTTTTTTAGTTTTGCTGTCTTAATAATGAAAGGCAACTTCACAGAATGATGACAAATTTAAAAATCTGTTTTGTTTCCTTTGGCAATGTAATAGTTGGTTGATAAATTACTTGATTCTTTATGTTGTTCAAATGCTTGTAGACACAACAGTGACATAAGGAAAACTAAACTGAAGGCAATTTTATGCAGCTATTTTACTATACCCTTGAGCATTTTCTAAGTTTGCATTTAATCACAGAATCTTGGCCATGATATTTCTGACAGGTAATTTCCTTAATGCAGTTGACAGAGATGGATTACATGGAAGCCTATTGGATCCAATGCTTTTGTGTGCAAGTGATAAGACTAGATTAGGGTTATCTTGCTCTGAGTGCTTGGAAAGATATAGCCACCTAATAATTCCCCTGGTAATATGGATGGTTTTGTGGCAGCAGAAATTCATGGCTAGATACTGGTCTGCAAAAGTATTACCAGATTTTTTTGTACCTTGAGAACATCTGGGGTGATGTGTGTTGTTCTGTTACATGACATCAAAATTATATGTCAGAGAAAGACAAATGTATTAAATATCTGGCAGATTGGAAAAGTGGTAAGGCAAGAGGCAGGCACATATCTTAGAAATATTAATGGAATTCTAAAATTTTTTTGTCATAACCATGAATATGATTTTTATTTTTCAGAGAAATAACAAAGTAGCAGCATTTAGCTCTTTAGCCATTCTAAAGGTTCATGTAAGAAAACTTCTGTTGTCTTGCTGCCTTATTAAAAGACCCTGAACCTGAATGTTCATAAGTAGGATGCTTTTTGAAACAGGATTGAATTGTAAATAGCACTGTCTGAATAAATTTTAGATCTCAATAATACTCTCAGTCTTAAAATCTTAAGTGAAATAATACTTCAATGATGATTTTTATTTACTCATAGCAAGCATTTTTGTCAGTTGAAACAGGATTTTTTCAGTGAACTCCAAGATCATGACAGTTTCATAAGTTCTTCAAACTAGTTCTTCAGCTAGACTAAGAAAATAAATTTTGTGAGCTTGTAGCTAACAAGATTTCAGTCAAAGCATCTGTTAATGGTCTCTCATTTAGAAACAGACTTCCTGGAAAGATGAAGGTTGGAGAAAAGAGCAGGTAGTGTTCATAGAACACGGACTTCTGACACTCCCTCTGTAATCAGTAAAGAAGAGAGATGCACCTTGAGGAGGTAATTGAGAGTAAGAATCTAAATTAGATGGTCTGAGTCACATCCTGTGAGATTCTTTGTATCTCTTGACTGATTACCAAGAGGGCTAAAATGAGCAGCTTCCCTAAACTGAAATTAGCTTCTGTGAATATTTTCTGGAATAGTGAATTGCATAGATTCAGGATACAGAATGATTTTCCAGGTTCCAGCTTTCTAGGCAATGGAGCTTTGCTACACTGGTTATATATATATATATATATTCAGAGGCTTTTTGGTGGGGACCTAGGGGGGAGATATGTGTACTGTATCATGGTACTTAGCTTCTTTCTAACTAATAGGGTAAAAACTTGTTGTCATATGTTATTTATGGAAAACACAGCAAGTGGAAAAGACCACCCTTACATTGTAATTGAAAAGAAAAAAAAAAGGGGGGAGGTGGGGAACAAACAAACCCTCCACAGACCACCAGTGAATATTTGTTTGGAGTGGTGGGGAAACTATCTGTCCTTTTTATTGTGAAATATTCTTAACTTTACATCTTGGCCCAATAAAAATTATTATCCTATCTTTTCCTTGTTTTATTTCCAAAGGGAAAAAAAAAGGCATTTCATACAGAGACTGTGTCATGAAGAAGAATCACATAGGTGTTTAATATATTCTGTGATGAGTATTTTTGGTCATGGTACATCAGAAAACTACTTTCCCCCACCTTCTTTCTAATAAGAATTTTAATCCATTGATGACAAAACCTCTAAAGTATTTCCGTGCTTCATTGTAATCCACGGTGACGAATTATGTCTCAGGAGTTGTAAAATTTTCTCATAGCTTGTAATACCTCATTTAATGAATTGATCACACTGAAATGTAAAGATGAAGCAGCATTTATTTTGTATGTTATATTGCATATAATTCTTAGTCTTGACATTTATAGCCATGGAAGCTGTTATTTTACATATCATTTTCAAACCATATCAGCCTTAAACACATTTAAATTTAATAAGCAAGTAGATTAGATTTGCTTTTAAGCTAGGCATATCATTATAGTTTGTGTTCCCTTCAGTAGAACACAAGCTTACTAGTAAATGCAGTATTTGGTTGTTTTTTAAAACCTAAAAATAATAAAAGAGGATGTATTTAGAAAAGTAATAGAATACAGAACTGGTTTGGGGGACAGTGTCCCAGTCATGAATTTTGTAGGGTGTAAAAATTAAAGATTTTTTTGTTTCTTATTAAAAATTTCCCTGTTTTGAGGAAATATTAATGTAGGATCTATATCTGTTTCAGTTACGAAATAACAAATCTGTCCTAGTAACATATGGCCTGATCATCATCTCCTGCAGAAAAAAATCCATGGGAGGGGAGAGCTTATTTGGAAACTCTGCATGATTTACCAGGCAGATTTTCTGATGCCTCATTTTTCTCATCAGAAATAATTTGTTGCTGCCAAGGAGGTGGATTCTTACAGCCTTCTAACTATTTAAATGCCTTATCATCCATTAAAAAAATTGTTGTTAGTAGTGTGAAAAAAAGGCAGCCCTTCTTTCTTTCATCCTGGCTTCTTTCACCACTAAAGAAACTTTAGACGTAACATAGAGAACATGTCATATAGAAAGTCTGCTGTATTGTGATCTCTTTGTGACTCCCACCTTGGAATCTTGGTGGATGTAGAAGCAGCTGTGAGAAACCTAATGAAAATCTGAACTTTATAAAATCCCAGTAGTCTTTTCTCTGGAGGTTATGTTGCTTTTCCTAGTGTATCTGCCAAAAGCCAGTTCCAGCATTGTGTCTGTTACTGTGGGACAAAATCAAACAGGATGAAAGTAAGAGGCTTTTCACCTAAATTCAGAGGGAAGAATGGCTTTTCTTCATATTTTTTTCATTCTTATTTTAAAGATCAGTTTGGAAACACAGTACTGAATTTTCCAGACTTTATGAAAGTCTTTTTCACTTTTTATCAAAATAAGGTTGATGCCTGTTTTGCGAAGTCCGTTCACTAAAGTGGAAATTTTAAGCAAGAGTCCTTGTCTTACAATTTGTCTTTGAAGAATATAATTATAAAATTATGTTTTCAGGATTTTGTTTTGGGGTTTTTATGGTTTGTCCCGCTTCTTCCCTTAAATACATTGGTTCACATTGCGTTGATGTTCATAGAGTAGTTCTTCAGGTTGTATGTGTTTTTTGGCTTTCTATCTGCAAAGTAGTAGACCTGATAGATCATTTCAAATCCAAACTTCTTCCTGTATATTCTTCCAGGGAATATTTTTGTCTATGAGCCATGCAAGCTAATATTTAATGAACCAGAGTACACCAGATAAATAAGCTGAAACATACAATGTAGTCCAAGTATAAGTTCATGTGTAGTAGCTTCATATAAAACCAGCCCTAAACTGCCTTCTATACTTTGTACAATTGGTTAATGAAATTGAAATCATTTCTGATTGGATTGCACCAATAGTAGGAGGAAAAAAAAAAAAAAAGGAGACAGACCAAAGATTCATGCATGTTGCTTAGTGCTTCATATACAACATGGCATGCTTTGACCCAAGCCAAACGGCAGTGCTTGTCAGGCCCTAGCATGCTTCTAGAGATGGCAGATGACAGCAGCTGTTCTGAACAGGCAGACAGAATGGAGCTGCTGATTCTGATGAGGTAGTGCCTTGTTCACGGGGATGTGGACTGAAGCGCCATAAAACAGGTGCCTATTCTGATTTGTTGCATAGCCAGGAAGACCGCCTTTCATAAGGGGATGATGGTACAAAATAGGCAGAATCCTTATAACCAGAAGCAGTGTCTAACAGAACTTAAGAGAACTGGTAAATCTCCTGTCTTGGCTGTTTCTCTTATGACACTTAAGTGTATTTTGTGCCTTGTCCATGAAGCTGGTAAAAGGGCTAAAGGAACTAATCACTGCATTGAAATTAAGTGTGTGGGGCAAAGGAGGGGAAAATATGCTCCTTAAATTAAGCCATCTCCCTCAATCAACTATTTATTTAATAACCTTGTGTATAAACATATGTCTCTCCCTATTGTAAAAATTAAGCTTTAATGAAAGCACACTTCACAGTCACGTTAGAAGATGGAAAAGGTGACTGCAGAAGGCTAAGGAATAGTTAGCTGATAAGCTTTCAAGGAAGTACAAGATTTAATCACCAGCAGGGTAACATAGAAAAGACATCAGAAGAATTAGTTCTTTGCCATAGGGTTTGTAAGAGTGTTATTTAAAAATTAGGTACATAGTTACTGTTCATACTGATGCATATAAATCAACATGGATTTCATTCTGTGCGTTTCACTAGATTATGTGATCTTTGAACTTTTGTTGATAATTTTTTTTGTATAGAAGATTGGCAGTGTACAGTGTCAGCAAAATATGTCACGTAGTCATGAGGCGTAGCTGAAGAACTGAATAATTTGTATCATGTCTTGCTCACAAGGATAATTAAATGGAATGACATTTAAGTTGATGGAACTACAAGGGTGACCACTGGCTAAAGAACTGTCTCTAAGATTTTCTCAGTAAAATGATCATTTTTTTTTTTTCTTAATTTCTTCTCCTTGTGTGTTTTTTGATAGGCTTATTTTTCCTAGTACTTCCAGCAGGAATAGCTTAATTAAAGGGAATAGAAAAATCTTTCTAAAACAAAATCATTAAATAAGAAATCATTCGTATCTTTCTTTTGATCACTAGTTTTTCATTCTTAGTATTCAAAGAAAACGTGCTGCATAGTGAAATTCCACCTCATAACATCAAAAAGTAAAAAAAAAACCAATAACAACCAAACCCAAACACCACTGATTTCTGGAGGTTTGTAGCAAGGCATCTTAAACTTCACCTCAGCATTGAAGGAGCTTAGTCCAGACATCAGTGATTATGATTTCCTTCAATGTGATAATAAATATACCAAATTACTCTTTTATGTTTAATAATTCAGGATTCATTGAACATTTAAAAGTTTTCCTGTTCTGTCATTTAAGGAATCTGAAAGCAATTTTTTAAAAATAATATGAGACATGTCTCAACAGTAGACAAAAAAATGTGTAATATGTAAGTGATGCTGTTTCAAAATGCAAATTGATGGCCTCTACAGCACTTGCATAAAGGCTTAAAGATTTTCACCTTACTTGCTCTACCTTCTGGAAAAATGTAACCATTAGGACAACTTCCCATTAATTATCTGGAAGGTATCCCCATAAATGAGGGTTTTTTTATAAGAAACTCCTCAATCCTCCCCTTGAAATTATATATATGAATTCTACAAAGGAAGCTTTGTACGTAAGTAATATATTGCTATGCTTTATCAGGAAAAAAAAATAATCAGAATAACTGTTCCTTAACAATAAATAAGAGAAGAGAAGGCTCCAGAGAGACCTAACAGCCACCTTCCAGTACCTGAAGGGAGCTGATAAAAAGCCTGGAGAGGGGCTGTTTACAAAGGCCTGGAGTGAAAGGACGAGGGGTTAATGGTTTTAAATCAGAAAAGCATGGATTCAGACTGGATGTAAGGAAGAAGTTCTTTACCATGAGGGTGGTAGAAGACTGGAACAGGTTGCCCAGGGAGGTGGTTGAGGCCCCATCCCTGGAGACATTCAAGGTGAGGCTTGACAAGGCTCTGGGCACCCTGCTCTAGTTGAAGATGTCCCTGCTCCCAGCAGGGGTTTGGACCAGATGACCTCTAGAGGTCCCTTCCAACCCAGACATTTCTATGATAAAGTAATTCTCAACTGAGATTTATAATTTGTACTACCATCCTTTTCTAAAAGGTATACATTTGTGGCTTTAATACAGTTAATTGATATTTATTTTAAGCTAATTATAACATTTACTTGTGATTATTCAGTTTCCCCTTAAACATGAAGGACAGAGTATAATTCTTTATAATTTGAATGTATTTATTTATTTATTTTTGCCCTGGAGGATCCAGTTTTTAAGCTGAACAGGGTTTTTTTTTCTCATGGTCAAAGCATTCTCAAGCAAGTTACTCTTGCAGATTATTTTATTAGTCCTGAGTATATTAATTTATGTTTAGACACCATTATGGGTATGAGCTGTGAGTGCAAAGGTGCTTACTGCAATCTGAGAGCAGAATCTGAATGGAGATTTCACACTTTGAAGTGTGTAAAAATGTGTATGTAGCTGAAACTGAATGAATTAAATATGTCTATTCAGTCATTATGATGTTAATTAGAACCTTTTAGAGATTACACAGTGGACTTCCTTTAAGAACTCCAAAAATCTAGATCCAGTTGCTGACTAGTAAATAGTGAACTGTCTGCCTGCAAACCCAAGTAACATTGCTTGAAAGTGCAGGTCAGTGCCCAGTCATTTCTGAGATTTCTTGGGCATTAGCTTCAGTTTCAGAGGCTTGGTTAGAAATATTCTCAGACTTCTAGGATTTCTGTTTGTGAAAAATCATTTTTTGCAGTAGGTGATCAGAGAACTAAGCACTGGATCCAAGAGCACCGCCCGAAGTTGCTACTGGTTGTCATGGTAACATTTTTAAATGGTGGTGGCTGTGGCTTGACATCAGAACATTTTCTGTTAAGTGAAGATTTTTCTAAGATTGTAATGGAGTCTTTTAAGTGAGTGGACCTTATGTACTCAGTAAAATATTTAATACATTGTAGTAAATGTTAATTTGTCCTCCCTTCAAGATAGTATGCCGTGCTGTGTATTTACAGTTCTGTGCTGATGGAATGGTATTCCTGGAAAAGAGTTAATCCATTCTTAAGAGCCAAACTTGCTAAAGATAAATTTGCTAATAATGCTTTGAATAGTATTTGTTGAAGTTGTTTCACTTGATCTTGTCATAGTGCTGTGCGGCACATAGGTTAAATTTGCTGCAGCTTTTGTGAATGATTTTTAGTACCCATTTGTGTTTAAAACTGAACTTAAGCAGCTTTGCATTGGGACTTTCTTGTTTTGAGTGACTAAAAAAAAATGTGCTTACAACAGCTTATATTTGGGGGGAGGCAGCGGTAGAAATGCCTTTACTAAGAAGCTGGGAATGGAATGTCTCTCTGTCAATCATATGTAACCTACTTTGTTACTGACCATGTTATATTTGAGATGAAGCAATGTGAATGCTGTCTGTCCCTCATATAGATAGGCTTTCAAAGGTGATCTCCAAATCATGTCTGCCACAGAGCAAGGATTTGCTGAGAGTGACAAACACATTGCCACTGCATTTCCTGTGTGCTTTTCAATAGCTGAATTCCAAGGTTCCTGACAGAAAGGAAATGTCTTAGAAAACTCTCAATAGTACACTTCAATACAGCAGAATACATTGAGTGAAAAGCAGAACTGGTTTTGCAAGTCAGGATTTATAAACTTTAATAATACACTTATCGGGAAGAAAAGGAAATTCAGTTTAGAGTGTTTGGCAAAATCATCTTGATGGGTAATACTGATTCATTTATTCTTGCTATTGCACTGCCTCATTGATAGTTCACACGGTTTGATGGCCTTTTGGAGCCAATTTAGCCCTTTGTGGCTCATCATAATCTCATCCTTCATCCCTGTGATTTCAGAGGCTTTATGGAAATACCATGCAGATGTGTATATGCTTTAGCACAGCTGATAACAGTGTCTTGATGACTCCATCAATCTTAATGACATTTTCTACTAATCAGCAAGAGGCTTACAATGTACTTCTCTTTTTAGATTCTTCATTACCTTTTATATATCTATTCATCTATCTATAAAAAAATATTCAAACGATGCTTTAGACTTGCTGTGCTAAAGTCTGCCTTCTACATACACACCAAGTATTTTTTAATTGTTTGCAGTTTTGCTTCTTCATGGCACTCAGATGTTTTTCTCATAGTTACTCTTTGCTGATTTAATTGCTTTATCCCTACTACTTCCCTACACAAAGTTGACACAGGACTGGTTGTCTTGCAACCACTTCATAGATCTAAAAGCTACAAGACACTCAGAGTGTGTCTACCTAGTAAGTATTCTGCTAATATTCAGCTGTGTATAAATACTTTCTTGTGGCATCTTGCTGTAGCTTTTGCTTTCTTTATCTCCTTGCATCTTAAGTTGTTCATCTCAGGACCAATATGTTCTGGTACAGCACACCAGCTCACCTATGCATTCTCTTGGAGTCCTTTCAGGTTTAATCTTTGTAAAACTAGTGCCTGATTACACAGGATACAGTTTTGATGCATCTACCCTTAAATAAAAGATTACTTCCATTCTTTGGAGGTGTAGATGCCATTCTGTCAAATGACAGTTTTCTTCTTACCTGACTCAGTGAGGGCAAAGCTTCCCCCTTCTGTTTTGATTTGGGATGTACATTTCAGTTGATTTTTTTTTTTTTTTTAAATCCATGCTATTGTATGGCCTTAGTTAAACATACTATTATTGGTAGCTAAGAAGGGATAATGCAGGTAGCTCATTATTGTCTCTTCATTGAGAAAAGCATTAAGCAGCCATTCTGGGGTAAAAGTGAGCTTAATGGAATAGCCATAGACCCCACCCTCATCCTTCATGTCTAATTTTGTAGTATACTGTGAAAGATTTGTATAACATTTTTGTAATTCTTTCTCTTCATTCTGTCAGGAGGACATACTAGATCAAATACAGCACTGTGCTAGTCTGCTTCCTATTTTGGTTCTGTTTTGGACTTTGGCACAGTGAGCTTCAATCTGCCTTTATAAGTTGGTTTAGAGGTATTTCAGTAGCAAGAGTCTGCCTTGCAAGGTTCAGGAAGCAAGTGTGGTGTTCCTTCTTCAGAAATACATCTTATTTAAGTCTATTGTATGTGGATATAAAATACCATGTTAAAAAAAAAAAAGACAAAACCCAAAACGCCGTACTCCAAGAATAGTAAATAGCTTTCTGTCAAAGTAGATTAATGTTTTGGGAACAGTGTGACAAAATGCTGGTTTAGAATTACTACTATTTCCCTTATTGACATGAGTGATGGAATACAAAATATATTTTTAAAATTTCCTAAGAATGCCAATCTAAAATGGCCCGCAAGCATACCTTCAGAATTAAAAATTACCTTGATGAGTTGGGAGACTGAACAAAGTCTAGCTTAGAAAGGGCAAATTAAATGTCTACACTTAAAAATATTCAGCTGTGAAAATATAAATGCATAATGACTGCATAGCTAAGTAATTTGCAGTACAGTACACTGTAAATTAGTGTAAATCAGGTGAAAATCACTAGTAAATCAGAACTTTACTACAGAGCCAAAGCCCAACTAGAGCTCAAGCTGGTTACTGCTCCATTTTTTGTTGGATGCAGTGGGAAACATAGTGACAAGAGATGAGGAGAAGGCTGAGGTGTTTAATGCCTTCTTTGCCTCTTCTAGAAGTAGAACTAGTTGTTCTCTAGCCACCTAGCCCTCTGAGGTGGAAGAAATGGAGAGGGGGCAGAATAAGACCTTCACAGTCCAAGAGGAAATAGTCAGTGACTTGCTACACCACTGCTACTTGCTACACAAGTCTATGGGGCCGGATGGTCTACACCCAAGAGTACTGAAGGAGCTGGATGTGCTCACCACTCCTTTCTCCATCTTTTACCAGCAGTCCTGGCTAACTAGGGAGGTCCTAGTAGACTGCAGGGTAGCAAATGTGATGCCCATCTACAGGAAAGGCTGAAAGGAGGACCCAGGGAACTACAGACCTGCCAGTCTGATCTTGGTGCCAAGGAAGGTCATGGAGCAGATCAACTTGAGTCTCATTATTCACCATATACAGGACAACCTGGGGATCAGGCCCAGTCAGCGTGGCTTTATAAAAGGCAGGTCCTGCTTGGTGAACCTGATCTCCTTCTATGACAACATGACCCACCTAGTGGATGAGGAAAAGGCTGTGGACATTGTCTACTTGGACTTCCATAAAGCCTTCGAAACAGTTTCTCACAGCACTTTCATGAAAAAAATTGGCTATTTGTGGCTTAGATGGGTGTACACTCTGCTGGGTAAAACACTGGCTGGATGGACAGGCCCAAAGAGTGGTATTGAATGGAGTTAAATCCAGCTGGTGGCCAGTCATAAGTGGCGTTCATCAGGGCTCAGTATTGTGATGACTTCTGTTTAACATCTTTATCTTGATGAGGAGATAGAATGCCCCCTCAGTAAGTTTGCAAATGACAACAAGTTGGGTGGCAGTGTTCATCTGCTTGAGGGTAGGGGAGGCTCTACGGAGGGACTTGGACAGACTGGATTGAATG
>JANHGN010007743.1:19451-35084 GCA_024605025.1 Megaceryle maxima | reverse complement strand
TGGGTGGGTGTTGTTGTGGGTTTTTTTTTTTGTGGGTTGTTTTTTTTTGGTTTGTGTGTTGGGGGGGGGGGGTGTGAGGGGGGTGTGAGTGTTGGTTTTTTTTAGTTATTCCCTATCTGTTCCTGGATATTAATTTTATTTTTCTCATTCCATTATACTGTTCAGCTATTCATCAGTACTAAAAGATGTGGATGATTCTTCTATGTCCTTACTTGTATATACAGTACTTATGTACTCACAGATGCATTGCCTTCTATCTAACAAATGCTCTTCCTGTTGCTTAGCAAAGATATATCAAGTATCTCGTATTTAACTGTTCTTTTTGTGCAAGGCAATTTTTGTAGACATCTGACCATTTTCATTGCCATATATTGGACTGCTAAGAGTCTACAGATATCTTTCAAATGAGTTACTCAAGTTACTACAACATTCAGATGTCTCCATGAGACTTAGGGAGAGTAATAAAGGGGTGATACAAGTGTAGTCCCAAACTCATCTGCCATTATTTTGCAGTCCTATTGTATCATAAACTTCTAATTTTCCTGTTCACTTTCACATATATCAGTGGATGTCAAGACACATACATATACTTTCTAGGTTTGTCTCTGTGAATCTATCTAAACCATACCATACAATTTTCCTAAAATTTCAGCTTGCATTGTTTTCAAGAGTAATTTTATTTTTGGCCTGTTTATTTGCCCTATGTCCTCACAAATAATTTTCCCCATCATTGACAAAGAAATAAGAAGACAATCCTAGCATCACTCAAATCTTGCACTGAAAGCTACAATACTAAGGGATGAAAGAGATGGAATTAGTACAGTGTCTGGCAGAGACAAACAGAGAAGTAGTGTTACAGGGCTGAACTAAATGAATGCCATCAAGACAAAAGGCTGTGGAGCAAATTCAAAGGGCCCATGACTAAAATGGGTAGTCTGAACTACTTTGGCAGACAGAAATACTGAAATAGACATATGGGAAAGGACAGGCGCACAGAAAATTTAGGCAGCATCTGGGATTTCACAAGATGATCCATTCACATTCCCATCATTCATTTCTACGTTTTCTTTGGATCCAGTTGAAGAAATCAACATGCAATTCCCACTAAATTCATGTTCATCAGAACAATATCCAAGCATTCCAGCAGAAAACACAATTTCACCCAAACCGCAGTATTATCTTGTATCTTTCTTTACTTGTACTGTCGTTCTGGAAATTGTGTCCAACAGAACGTAGTAGAGAATTGAATCACATCTCTTTCACTGCTCAATTTGAATGTCATGGTGTATACCATGTAAGTAAATATCTAACCTCTCAGAAAACTACAATGGGATAACTCCTTAGCATATTAAGTCATTACCCTGTTCCAGTGACTATGGCATGCCCATGAAAGCTGTAATCCAAATGGGAAGATACTTTTTCCTCAGCAATTACTAGACTGAAGAGACAGGAGATCAATGTATGTATTGATGCTCTTTTATAAAATTCACATTTTTATCTTATTGTAAAGACCTGTGCTTTTTCATTTGCTTCAGAATTCAATTTATCTTATAGTATCCAATCTATGTTATATTTTATAGATAGATTTCTGAATATCTTATGAAATGCTCAACACACTACATCTTTTATAGCCATCACTACTTGAAAGTGGAAAAAAAAATATTAGTGAAATACAGAATTCTCTTTTTTCCTACTTGTACCTAACAAGTTCCACTTACTGAAATATCTACTGTAAGATTTTCACTAGTATTTGATCACTTCATGTTTAATAAAACTCTATAGCTCTCTAAAAATCCAGAGGAATCAATGACAGAAGTAACTACAGAGCAGAATTAAAATAACATATTAGAACACAAAAAGCTGAGATTAAATATATCCCTAGGGGAAAAAAAAAAAAAATCAACAAAACCCCAAAACAACCACCAAACAAGAAACAAACCAACCCAGACAGCTCAGCATTTGGAGACGAAGGTTAATTCTTACTTTTTGTTTCACCAAGACATAAAAGTTCTTTACCAAAGCTTTTGGTGGACTAGAACTGAGCACAGTGGCTTCGGCTTGTGAAGCTATGTGAGGTAAATCTTCATTGCTTGAGTACAAAATGTGCTGTCAGTAGTACTGATTTCTTTAGTAAATAAAACTTACTGTAAAATCCAATATGAATATAACTTTTTTCATAGTGCAGTGACTTTTATAAAAGATAGGCAGCCACCTAGTCATTATACTACCCTACGAAGAAAGTATTTGAAGTTGCCCTTAGTTTAATAATGTTTTCCTTAAGAGGGTAAAAGCCAATGGAAAATGTAAACATTGGTACTGTCACACAGAAATAATTTTAACAGTTGGCCTTACACCAACAACATAAAACCAAGTGAACCCCCAAATAGTTGTTAAAAAGATTTTTATTTTATTGTGATAAGAGAAAAAACATCAAGAACTTTTCTCTTGACTGAAATGATACCCAGGTATGATAAAGTTCTTAGACAGCTAGGGTATTTTCAAGATTGAGAAAGACCCTTCCAAAAGACTGGATAATAATCTTGGAATTTTTGCATGAAAACATTCGCAAGTCAATGGCTCAAAAAGTTCCATATCAATTTTAAAATGTCTTATTCCAAATTAAATTTTTACCATTTATTAGTGTAATTGTTTTAAATCATCATTATTTACATTTTTAGTGCTACTGAACTTGATTTTATTGTGTTTAATGGCTTAATACCTTACTATAATTAAATCTTATATACCTTTTTAAAATTTCAAACACTACATCAGAATTTTCATTTTAGGATGGAAAATTAGGACAATAAATGTATTCCTAGAAAGTTCAGCTTTCATTCCTTCCCTAATCCAGGAGCAGTCATCCAGCTTTTCTGTGGGAGCAGTCTGCACTAGCTTGACCAAGTTATCTGTCAAGTGACCAGACCTACAGCACATGCACAGTATGGTAAGTTGACCTGTACATGAGCAGCAGGTCCAGACTTTAAGCATTAACTTCATGGTACATTTATAGAGCTAAGCCTTTGCCCATTCCTGAAGGGCTCATGGGAAACAAAGACCAGACAGAAATGGGCTGTCACTGACAGAACAATTCATCAGGGCTTCAGCATACTCTATGCCAGACTTGGAGAGACTCCTGAGAAAGGAAGCAGCCAGAAACACAACAGAGAATGGACAAATCAGTCTAGCTAGACACACACGGCTGGAGGCATCATTTGGGTAGCCCTGCTGGAAACCAGAAGAACTCTATAAGCTTCATGAACTAAGCACTGTTAGGTTCACAGAGGAATGTATCACTCTATCTTTACCCTAGATATTGCTATCTATTTCAGGAAAAGGTATATAATTCCTTTGATGGGTTATATACTGATCAAGAACATAAACAACTGGTAATAAACATAATCCCTAATCACACTGTTTTTCCATCTGTTTCTTCTAAGTATAAATGCTAGGAAGAGTACAACCCACCCCAGAGGTATTTCTGTTCTTATGCCTGCAGCTGTTCACAGAAAGTTCCTCCTTGCTTTCTTGTGGGGGTGGATACATTACAACTTTAAACTAGAAATGCCTCACCCATTCTCTCTTTGAGAAGAAGAGGGCTAGTCATAGCTCCTGCTTACCTAGGTGATAGAAGGTGATTCCATGTCACACTTAATATGTACTGGTTTATGTATGTATGTGATAGGATAATCACTAAATTCCAAGGAGATTAGTACTGTAGAATCCACTAAAAGAAAACTTTGTTACAGGAAGAGGGAAACCCAAGGATAAAATGAACAAAAACATATATATATATCATCAGTTCTTACTCCAGTTCATGTTTCCTATCAGCAAAATTCCAATAAGCATTCGTCCAGATGAAAAGGAAATTTCTAGCAAATGATGCAGTGTTTTCTGAAAATCTGTTATTTGCAGTAATGCAAAATAGAGTCCAAATAGAATTTAGTCTCTTGTAAGGGATCCACAGTCACAGAATAGTGACCAACTTGCTGCATAAGAATTTGCAGTCTAAAAGGACTATAATAAACCTACCAATTTCATGTTCTTCTTAAAACAGTTAATAACTTGGCTTCAGAAGTTTGTTCATATGTCTCAGCTCAGGAAAATGTTCATAGAGAGGCTAAGAGCCTGGGAATGCAAGTCTCAGAGGGATGGCTTAATGGATACAGTTCTACAGGGACACTTTCTGACCGCTATCAGATCACACTGCTTATCACAGTGGTGCTGTTTCCAAATCTTTCTAGATTGTCATTTGAAACCGGGAAAAATGCAGGATACAGTGTCAGAACCCAAAGGGATGAGACACAAGTGTGAAGCTTTGGTCTGAGAGAGAAGGAAACAAAATAAATTTGCTGGAATACACTAATTCACTTAATCAAGTGGAACGGTGGGAGGAAACATTCACTCTGTTTAATAGATTTCAAGGGGAAGGAATGTGAAACCATAGATAAAATTTATACGTTCAAATGTGTTTATTGAAAGTGAATATATTAATCTCTTGCAGTTTAAGGGCTACATTTTTAAGGTTCATATTAGTAAGCAGCAGCATCTTCACATAGCTAGATATCATAACCAATATAATTCTATGCTATGGAAATGATCATAGCATACAAGACTGCAGGTGCGATAATATAAATTATCTGAATATGAATATTCCAGAATAGATACAGAACATTGGAGCAGTTTTTCATACAATAATTCAGTCCAGTATTATGGAAATTTTATAAGAAAGATGAACATATGACATAACTATAAAATAATAAGGTGAAATTAAAAACACTTTGGAGTAAATTAAAAAAATAATTAATAGATTTTTGAAATTAAATCTAACCCATTATTTAGCCTAAAACCTCACTGTGATTAATTTAATCACAAATTAATCACATTTAAATACAAATACCAGCCACACAAGATACTCAGTCACACTCAAGTTTTAGCAGCCAGTACAGGAAACCCTTGCTGGCAAACCAAAAGGAAGCAAACAGAACTGCAGGGACAATGAAGACAATGAGATCATAAATGTCCACTAACTCTTCTAAACTGTCTTATATTTGGATTCCGATTCTCAGTATATTGTTGAAAATGTTGAACTTTCAATTGTGCAATTCCTTGTACCATAGACCACTTCATTATGGTAGTGCAGAGATAAAAAAGACGACTGGTAATACAGTGTGTACATACGTACATAATTGTAGTAGTTAACACACAATAGCTCATTATGCAAAGGCTTGCAGTCAGGAATGGAAAGATGTGGGAGACTGAATCAGAAATGGAAGGAAAAAGACTCTCTCAAGAAATATTACTGACATTTTGTTAATAATTTCCCCTGGAGTCCAAAATAATTTCGCACTCTTTTCTTTTTTTCTCTCTTTTTTTTTTTTTTTTTTTTTTTTTTTTTTTTTTTTTTTTAAACACACTGGATTAAAATTTAATGCCTAAAAGAAAAGTTTTTCCTGAAGAGAAATAAGATCTTTCTGAATTTTCTTCCTGGCAGATTAATAACCCAGTTTAGTATATCCTGCACTTATTGATGGAAACTCATGTCAGAAATATTGGCCAGCATAAAGCCAAGATTTCCTATAATGTCCCAAATCAGTTCGCTACCACCGGTTCCACCGGTTTATGGATTATTAATGCATCTCCTGTTGGCATTCTGCCTTATACCATTTTTCATTGAAACATTAAAACAAATTCAATCTTTTTTAGATTTTTATTAACATAAAGCTTGCAAACAGCATTAACCCCGTTCCAATAAATAGTCTCTCATTCGGTAAGTTTTTTCAGCATGTGCTTAAAACCATCCATATTCAGCAAAAGACAAAAGCACATGATGGAATTTAAATGACAGTTCAGCCGTTTTGCTGGATTAAAATATGTAATGTAATTGATCCTATTAAACAAAAATCCCCTTTACAGTAAGGAGGATTAGCTTATAGATAATTATGTTTACATTAGTAAACTGTATTCATTTTTAAAATTAGAATATATAATTTAAATAATTAAGCATAAACATTCATAAATTATTTTTTATAACAAGGAATTAAGACTTTTCTTGTCATTCAGATAAGGCTGTAGCATTGAATGCTAGGTGGGAAGTTTTCCTAATAGTTAAATTCTGTATTACTCTATCACTTAATTATTAATTACTAGTTTACTAATAATTATTTTTTAAAATTCTGAATTATTACTAGGCTTTCTAGGACAACTGTATTCAACAGAGGCAAGCAGCTATGATTTGTTTAACCAGAGTGCCTGATGAGGTTAAATAACACAACAGAGTTAACACACATTACATTAAACAAATATACCAACAGAACTTAGCCTCTTTCTCCTCATGAAAGGCCCAGTCAAGTATTAATATAGTTACTGAAATCTTTACTGATAACACTTAATAAATCTTTCCCACTATTTTTAGCTCCCATTGTTATTCTTATGCAATAATTATTTTTTATGGTATACAATTTGAAACCACAATATGAATTTTATAAATAAAAGCATTTTTCATCTTTCATATTCAAAAATTTGAACATACTAGCACACAGTTTAGAGAGGTTAAATCACTATCCTAACAATCTCTCCTTGTTGAAACAAAAAGGCAGCAACATTCCTTCCAGATGTGCAATAAGCAGAGTCACTCTGTTCCCAGAGGATGCAAGAACTCTTAGAATTTCAAAGGCTGATGCCAAGAAGCCCTGCCAGATACACTTCACAAAAAATATTTGATGAATTACTATAGTGAGCATCAACATTTCAGATAAATGATTGAAAATAAGCTAGTTTATATCTCAATGGAGAGGATAAATTTCCTTTTTCTTTTGGGAACTTGAAGTATGGAGAAAGCTGTTGACCATTCCACCTCTCACTGAACTAACATTTTACTAAAAATGTGATGCTTTCCAAATTTCCTTTCACTGTGACTCAATAAATTTAGTGAGAGAGAAAGAAGATGTCTACAAAAATTCTTACACAACAATATGACAACCAAATGATTTGTAAACTGCCTGAATCTGTACAGAAGATGGAAATCACTGATCTGCAATATTAAACACATAACTAACTTAAAAATTCTATGAAACTTCAAAAATAAAGAGAAAGCAAGCTTCAAAAAGGTTCCATTGTTGATTAGCATATGCAGACCCCACTACATTATGAACAAATCTGATTACAAGATGGGCTGTGAATATATGTTGACATGAATGAATATTATTTAAAAATCATCAGTGTAGCAATTTTTATCAGAAAAATTCTTCTGTGATAAACCAGAAGCAACAAGTACAGCCACACATTGGATAGAAGCTTTCAATTCTACAACTATGAAAGCTGATCTTACATTTTTCTCTTGTATTTGTGAGTATAGGACAAGCTAACCTTCACCCAAAGTATCTACATGCAATAACATGTTTTTAAGGGAAGAAAGACACAAAGTGTTTTAATTTTTGACTGTCAAGGAGAAGCTAATAAAGAACTTTCAAGATTGTTACAAGAATCGGGCAGCAATCACACAGATTCATTCTGCAAGTCTTCAGTGATGAAATAATTGCAACTGCTCAGAACAGATTTCAGAATAGCATTATCAGCTATGAAAGAGACAGAAGCAATGTCCCCTTCATGCTCCAAAATATTTTTGGGACTATTCAAGTGGCTTAAAACAAATACAATTTATGCATAAGAAACTCTTTTGGCTAAAAACATGAGGGTTTATTACCACATTTCTTTACTGGCACAAAATCTGAGAAAAGCCTCAAGGTGCAAATGATCTGCAGTCTATTTAACATCATGGTTATTTATTTTTATGGGCACTCATTATTACTCTTTACCCTAAATTATAGGTATATTCCTGGCTCCATTTCCCACTGTTCTGTAATCTTTACAATAATATGTTTTTTCAGGTTTCCAAATCCTCCTCAATACTTCATCGATCAAAAATGCATGTAACATCCACTAGTTGTTATACTGGGCAGAGACAGCAAACCATGGAACCATAACTTGGACCGAGATAGAGACTTTACTTATATCTCAGTACTGGGCTATATGCCATAACTCGGGTAGCATTTACTAAGAAGACCTGTTTTGCAATATCTTAACCAGAGTCTTTACATACAAACTGATATGCACTGAATTTGTGTTTAAATACCACAGTTCCTCTTTTATTATGGATTATGTGCTGAACTAGTTCTGTCAAGTTGAGAACGGTATGCCATAATTTTGACTAAATCTAAGAACATGCATCTTTTTCCATGGAAACAGTATTGCAAGTATGCCCATTTTTCCCGTCACAGAAAATTTTCATGAATATTTTGATAAACAGCTGTTACGCTATAGCAGTTTACAGCCATAATAGCATCAGTTTCAGCAAAGAAATGACACAGCATCAGAAGTGATCACATAACACTTAATTATTTTTCTGAACCACTCAGGAAAATACAGCATGGATCATTTTGATTTTTGGGTTTACTGGACAGGAAAAAACTTGTGCTTTGATGAAAAAGCCTTTGGCTTGCTCATCATCTACCCATTAAAGCTGTGCTGGGCTGTTGTCACTCTCTTCACAATACCTTCAGAGAAGAGTGGGTTTGAACAGACTAAATGATGTGGTATTGCTCCTTCCCTGAAACTGTGTTTTGTAATTGCTGAAAAGAAAGGCTGTTAAAAAAAGCAAAAAGTCTTTTTAATGGCACTACATTGCATATGCAAATGAAAATCATTTATTAAAATAGGAATTGTACATCACCAAAAAAACCCCAACAACCCACTACAGAGGAAATTCTCCCAGGAAGATCTATATGATTTAGAAGAAACTAACCTCTGCAGACTGCTTTGAAGACTGTAGCCTATCTTCATTGAAGGCTCCCTGAGTGTTTAGGAGGATAATGATGTCAGATGCCTAGAACTGTTAACTCTCACCTGCCTGTCTACATCACTCTCACCTATTTCTTGTATTTATTTTATACTTCATGAGATTTAGTCATCATTAAGAACTAGGTATTGAACTACATAGGCTGCAAATACCATACAGTGCTTGTGACCATGCTTAATATGCTCATTTTATTCTGCAGGAAGTTTTACAAGGTGTACAAATAGATTGCAAAAATAGGAGATAAGTGACATGGGAAAGTCAGAATGATCCAGACATGAGAACTAACTCTTGGTACCATGAAACAAGAACTTTCTAGACACCGGTGATAAAGGACATTCATTAACATTAACATTATCCAAGAAGCATATGTGGATTTGATGTAAACGTTTGTATTGGATGAAATGTTCTATTTATTAAAGTCATGGACCAAGAATTAGGATACTTAAGCCACAGACATTTTGGCTTCACCACTGCTTCACCTGCTCAAATATGAAAGTAAAGAAAACAGTATTTTCTTCCTTTTATTCACTGTCTGGTTTTGTCCATTTAACAAAGTAAATGCACTGAGACATGGATAACTTCTTGCTACACACATGCTTGACAATGGGCCCATAAAAGATTTCATGATACTCAAATAAGGCGACAATATAGCTGCACAAGAAACCTGCTCTTGTTTATACATTCAAAAGGAGAAAGTGTAACATTCTCAAGAAGAGTAAAGGAAAAATAGTAGTACCCAAACCCCTTAACTATTTTCCTAAGCAGCATATTAATAATACACTTATATATATAATTCTTCCTAAGTTTCAATAAGAAACTGTAGTGGACTGCATCAACTTTTCAGTAGACTTGATATGCACATCAATAGGAGATAAAATTATAAACTTGTTAAATTCTGCAATAAACTTGCTGTGAAAAGCAGCATAAATTCATTTGTTTGTTTTCTCTTAGAACCATCTTTCTAATATTAAAAAAAAAGGGGGGAAAGGGGAGGGAAAAGACAAGGAAGGCAATCCTCTGATGAGATTCAGCAAGTGACCCTTCTGTATTACTCTCACCTGAGTTGAGGATGCATATGACATGTCATTACCACACAAGTATTCAGCTAGATTCTGAGTCATGGTAGGTTGAAGTCAAGAAAAAGAAAACACATCCCATGATCTGAATTACTAAATCTTTCTCTAAACAAATACAAAGACTGGAGACGGCAGGTGCCAGATCCTTTGTTAATTGTGCCCCAAGGCTCCAAAGCTCCCTGCCTTATGACATTAGATCAAGTTCTCTTCTTTCTCAGCTTTCAAAATTCCCATTCTTTCAAGCTTTTTCATGTGCTTAGCCAAGCTCCACAGATTATTGCATTGTAAGTGCCCAGAGACACTCTACATAAAAGATACTTCATAAATGCAGATTGCTTTGTTAATCAGAATCTCTCACTCTATCTGGCTCATTAACCAAAGCAGCTTTTCTAGCCTTTCCCAGTGCTGCTAGTTTTTATCTTTGGGTTTTTGTTTTTTGGGTTTTTTTACTTTTTTTTTTTCTTTATTAAGAATCAAGGTAAAAACATACAAAAAAAAGGGAAACATCAACTTAATTCAGCTATGCAACAAGATAGGGAAATGTAGGTGGAGGCTTTAAATAAGGAAGATTTTGTAATTGCTCAAAAGCACACCCAAACTCATCAAATGCAAGCCTATTATTTCCTGGTTCACTCAGGCAATCTGTGGGATTGTTCTTAAAGTTCTTCTGGCTTTACATACTCATATGTAATTTCTTTTATGTTTGTATGAGATAACACTCAATACTGCTTGTCTAGGCTTCTAACAGGGTATTACATTTACATGAGGGAGAAGGTAAAAAGCATGAGTTGACTAATGAAATCTGTAAGAGTGCATCTTTTTGTCTAAATATTGGAGTGATTGTCAAGAAGACAGAAGTTCTGACCGTATTTCATCTCCAAATTATGATTGTCATTGTTCATAGACTAAAAGAAATCTGACAGCCATCCTAAGATTTAAGATTCCTAAGTATCTTTTCAATGACATATTTCAGTGCATTTGATTACTGAAATTACATTGTGATCTATTTCATACTGCCCCCCCTTCACTTTCTAATTTAAACATGTTATCTATCAAGATTTCATTAAAGAAGTTAAATCTCATCAAACTGTTCTTAGGCATCTCCAAGTCTATTTCCAAATCAAGAATCACCAAAATATTGATGATGATCAATCTAAACATTTAAACTACTTTAAAAGAGAAGAAAAAAGTTTGCATACATCTTGGATAGAATTCATCTGTAAACTTCCATTTATTCTGTTGCCATGTAAAGCTTGGCAAACAAGATCAAAATACTCAAAATCAATATTTGGATGAAGGCTTCCTAGTATCTGTCTAGGCACTGTAGGAAATGTTTACACTTACAAGTATGTCTCCTTCCGAGTTACTGTCCTAACATACTGTCAACAAGCTTTTAAGCTACTTGAGGTTATGCTTTAGAATATGATACAAAACTGACATACTGTCCAGCTGTAATGCTCAGAAATCTGTGGTCAGCTGACTAGGTTTTACCTATAGGAAAAGGAATATTTATATGCTTCCACACTGACCTAAATTTTCTCCCAAGACATCTGAGCTTAGTAGTAAGGCATACAGTTGTAACCTAGTGAGCAGGAAGGGAGGCTCTGTAGAGATGAAGGTGCTTTCCTCAGAAGCTCAGCACATAATCACAGGGTATCACAGGGTGTCAGGGGTTGGAAGGGACCTTGGAGATCTTCGTGTCCAACCCCCCTGCCACAGCAGGATCATATAATCTAGCACAGGTCACAAAATCATAATGGCTAATACAGAGACCATATTATAGGTATACATACATAGCACCTCTCATCCTCAAAGATTTTAAATTAAGGGGTACATAAATATTGCTTAGCAAATGATCTGGAATGAACTTACGATAAGTATCAATGCAGCAACTCACTACATATGACATCATATCTTATACATGTATAAAATAACCATGTGACATCATAGCCTCTACAAGCAGTGTTCCCTATCCCTCCAGTTGCAGGGAAGAATCAGGAAGATCCATCAGATGAATATTTGGCTCTGAGCCTGGTGTCACTGGCAGAAATTGAGGTTTTTTTTCATCGGGAATCGGTTTACATGACACCACGCATAGTGGTGACAGACAAGGTACACGTCTCAACAGGGAAAAAGGATTTTTGCACAGGAAGTGGCAGGGCTCATCAAAAGAGCTTTAAAGGAGATTTGAAGGGGGAAAGGGATAGAACCAGACTTGCTAGAGATAAGCCTGGGGGCAACGCAGCAATGTTTGTCAGATGACATGCTAGTGAGGTCTTTCAGTCTGCCATCCCAGTAGAGGTAGGGGATGGACTACTATGCAATAGCCAAGATACAAGGGATACTGGTGGGCCGGTAATCACAGAAGCACCTGGGAATGGTCAGGTAGGGATTAGGACTTTTCTCCCCAAAAGAGGTTATGGGATCAGTAGTCCAACTGAAGTGCATCTATGCCAATACATACAGCATGGGCAACAAACAGGAGGAGCTGGAAGCCATTGTACATTGGGAAAACTATGATACAGTTGCCATCACAGAAACATGGCGGGATGATTTGCACAACTGGAATGCTGTGTTGGATAGTAATAAACACTTCAGAACGGACAGGCCAGGAAGGAGAAGCGGTGGAGTGGTCACATAGGTTAGGGGCCACTTTGACTGTATTGAGCTTAATGACAGCGATGATAGGGTTGAGTGTTTATGGGTAAGAATCAGAAGGAAGGCCAACAAGGCAGATATCATAGTAGGAATCTGTTACAGACCACCCAAACAGGATATTCTAGAAGCAGGTGGGAGAATTCTCAGTCACCACCACTTGTTCTCATGGGGCACTTCAAAGTACGAGATATCTCCCTGTCATGTTTAGTGTAGGAGTGAGACATTTGCCTGCCAGAGCTCAAGGGTTTCTTTGAGCAGTTTTGCAAAGTCTAAGATGTGTCAGAGTCCTGTCTCAGGGCCCTGGCTAAGGGGCTTGCAACTGACACACTCGTGTCTATCTCAGAGCCCACCTATGGGGCTCCTGCCCCATAGGGTAGTTACCCATTTCAGAGCCTGGTTAGGGACTTATGCTGAGACAGTTTGAAAGTTTAACAGGCAGGTTTTATTTATTAGTGGCAGAGAGGTTTGGAATTGCCATTGATAAATGCACTAACTGCAAAAGGATAATCAAGCTTGAGTAAAGAATTCCCGGGCAAAATCCGATGCAATTGGAGGCGCAGGCCTGAGTTACAGCACTGACAGATAACAGAAATAAAAAGTGTACCGTATATTGAAGGTGAAATTCTTAGAAAGAAGGCTCCCCTGTCTTGGGAGGAGGAAGAGGAGCACAGACTGTCGACCACTTCAGCTGGACTTTTCAGTCTTTTACCACCCCCAGAACCTGAGAGGGGTGTATTCCCTTTGTGATTTTTATATCCTAATTTTGTCTGTCCCTCCATTCTAGGTGGCATTTAGCATAATTTGGGTGGAGAGTTGAGTAACATTTATGTTTATCATGTACTCCATTACCACACTGAGGGGTGTAAACTTTCATCACAGAATGGCTGAGGCTGGAAGGGACCTTAGAGATCATCTAATCCAACCTTTCCACCATGGGCAAGGACATCTTTCAACTAGACTAAGTTGCTTAAGACCTCATCGACCCTGGCCTTGAACACCTCCAGGGAAGGGGCATCCACAACCCCTCTGGGCAATCTATTCCAGAATCTCCCCACCCTTGTACTGAAGAGCTTTTTCCTAAAATCCAACCTACACCTGTTTTCAATCAGTTTAAAACCATTTCCCCTCATCCTATTGCTGGACTTTAATAGCAATTTTGCTTTTAATTCGGCAAAGGTCCCTGTTCAGACACTCCAGCCTTCAAGATTTGTTTGCATCTGTTGGTTTAGCCAAAACAGGGCCATCTTATCTTCACAAGACTCCCTCCTTCAGCCATTTTTTGACTTAGCAGATCTGCAGCCCCAGAGATAGCACAAGAACCTCATTATAGTAAACATTTCAACATTTCTCACAAAGTGCACTAAATTAGCTGTCTCATGGCAAGCTAGGTGGTTAAGCCACACTTCCAGACATACAGTACAGCAGAAAGGAGAAACTTCAGAAGGTGTGGAAGATAATTTTCTGACATGGATCATGAGTGAGCCAAGTACAGAAGGTTCCCTACTAGACCTGTTGTTCATGAACAGAGCAGGCCTTGTGGCTGATGTGAAGGCTGGAGGCCATCTTTGGCCTAGTGATCATGAAATGGTAGTTTTCAATTCTTGGGCAAAGCCCAGCCAAAACTTAATCTGGATAGTGCTGTAAAAGACAATTAAAAACTATTTCTATGAATTCATTAACAACAAAAGGAGGACTAAGGAGAATCTCCATCCTTTACTGGATGCAACAGAAAACATAATTACCAAAGATGAGAAAAAGGCTGATACTGAATGCCTTCTTTGCAGTAATTCTCTGAGTGCCCACCACCCTGAGCTGGATGGTAGGGGCCAGAATGAAGCCACCGTAATCCAAGAGGAAATGGTCAGTGACCTGCTACAGCACTTAGGCACACACAAGTATATGGGGCCAGAGGGGATCCACCCAAGGGTACTGAAGGAGCAGGCAGAAGTGCTCATCATGCCACTTTCCATTATTTATCATCAGTCCTGGCTAACTGGGGAGGTCTCTGTTGACTGAAGGGTAGCAAATGTGATGCCCACCTGAAAGAAGAGCCAGAAAGAGGATCCAGGGAAATAAAGGCCTGTCAGTCTAACACTGGTGCCAGGAAAGGTTATAGAGCAGATGATCTTGAGTCTTGGTTGACATCTGGCTGAACATGAGCCAGCAGTGTGTCCAGGTGGTCAAGAAGGCCAACAGCTTTTTTCAGAAATAGTGTGACCAGCAGGACTAAGGAAGTCATTGTTCCCCTGTACTCAACCACACCTCAAATATTGTGTTCAATTTTGGGTACTTCACTCCAAGACAGACACTGAGGTGCTGGAGTATGTCCAAAGAAGAGCAACAAAGCTGATGAGGGATTTAGAGCCCAAGTGTTAGGAGAAGCACCTGTGGGAACCGGGGTTGTTTATCCTGGAGAAGAAGAGGTTTTTAGGGGAGAACTTACTGCTCTCTACAGCTACCTGAAAGGCGGGGTTAGGTTGCTTCTCCCAAGTAACAAGAAATAGGACAAGAGGAAACTGTCTCAAGTTGCACTAAAGGAGGTTTAGCCTGGATATTAGGAAAAACTTCCTCACTTAACAGGTTTTAAAGCAATGGAACAGGCTGCCCAGGGCAGTGGTGGAATCACCATCCCTGAAGGTATTTAAAAGACATGTAGATGTTATGCTGAGAGACAAGGTTTAGTGGTAACCTTGCAAGTAAAGACGGCTCAAAATCTGAAAAGCCTCATCATATATTGAGCCATATGTGCATGACTAAAACACCCGCAGATAGTTGTTTTATAGCACAGAAATGCCCAGCACGTGTATGGATTTCCTCTTCGTGATCTGTGCAGATTTAACTACAGCCTGTGGGAAAAACTGCCTGGAGATTCCTCTCTTGTGCTAATGTATTTGCTTCTAACACAGTACTTCTAAACTACATATTAGGGAAAACATTCCCTAGATTGATTGAAAAATCTTTTTTATTAAGCTTATGAAATCTAGGAATTGACAAGAAACAAAAATCATATGTCTTTTTTCATTAGGAAATACTATAGAATAGTAT
>JANHGN010007740.1:21701-37937 GCA_024605025.1 Megaceryle maxima | reverse complement strand
TGGAGGGGTTTCCAAGCCCCCCATGGAGCTGTGGTGCTGAGGGCCATGGGTCAGTGGTGCCCTGGCAGTGCTGGGGGTGCTGTTGGACTTGATGATCTTGAAGGTCTCTTCCAACTGAAACAATGTTATGTTTTATATATATATTAGTTTTCCAATAATATTTCTTCTCTACAGTTAAGTCAAGCCTGTGAAATCTTTTCACTCAGAAAGGAAAACAATATTTTATCATTATCTTCCTTGCAGGGAAAACTTCCAGACAGAATTTTATGTGTGACATGTTACATGGCACTTAATGAGGTGCTTTCCCTTGGTCCTGAAGCAGAGCCCTACCAAAGCCAAACCTCAGACCTAGCCCCGTTGATTATTCATCTCCTTCTGCACCATGCCTCAAAACTAGGCTTCCTGACACCAGGAAATACTGGAGACCATCCCAGCTTAACTGGGGCCATGTCAGGAGAGCCAGGACATGGTGTTCTGCCAGCCACAGGGTGCCACCAGCAACAAAGATGCTGAAACATCTGGGTCACGCGGCAGAAGATGAGACAGAGACACTCCTGCTCCTTTCTCTGCTGCTGTGTCACTAACATAACGCAGAAGAAGCCTAACAAATAAACATGCTGCTGCCAGATGCTTACAACATCTGGTCAGACCAATAAAGCAAAAACAATAAAAAATAACTGTGAAAAAAAAAAAGGAAGACACATTTGTGAAGCCTGCAGGTTGCAGATTTCTTTTTGACGTGATGTGATGGGACTTCCCAGGAAAACCTGATGGCACGTTGACATCACAAGTCTGAGCAACACCCCAGACCCCAGGGAAAAAACACTTATGTCCCCAGTCACCAAGCCACGAAAGCCCGGGGGGCATTTGGACACCTGACCCCAAGGGCAACCCCATGTCTCTGATGGACATTTATGACCTGTTTCATCTGCATGTCACATAATCTGGACTGTATTTATAGCATCCCTGGGTGGTAAGGAAGTGTTCTCATCGCTCCTCTGTAAACTCATCCCAAAGTGCAAGCAAGCCCTGCAACAGGGCTGCGGTCAGGACTCCATAGGTCCATGGAGATGAAGTTTAGGAAGTCACCAGGAGCAAGGACTGCAGGGTGTTGATGGCTCCCGGTGCAGCACCTTGCCCAAGATCATCCAGGAAGAACACATGGGAATGGAAAGCCAAGGCTTTCAAGCCTAGACCTGAGTCCTTGCTCGGATGATCTTCAGTGATGGTCAGAGCATAAGCCAGTGTTGTGGGGTGTCTTTGCATCTGCAGATGGCCCGGCCCAGAACCGCCGCTGCGTTACGATACCTAAAAAGGACAAATGCCCATTTCAGAAGAAAGGAGGACATGACCCCACAGAAAGGGAAGTTCACTGGGTTGCACCAGTGCCTCTAGGCTGGTGCAATCCTGTGTGAGGACATTCTTCTCTGGTTAACCTCAGCTGTACCGAAGTGGGGCCAGTTCTCAGCTTACACCTGGTGCTCCAGCCCACCTTCTGCACTGCTTTAATGCCATTGATTTAAGCTCAGACACCAAGCTCTCCAGGTCTAAACCCAAGAAGAGCTACCCGGCTTCTCCCTATCCTGGCTTTGTAACTCAGTATGTGCCCAGGTGGCCAAGAAGGCCAACAGCATCCTGACTTGTATCAGCAATAGTGGTAGAGTCACCATGCCTGGAGGAATAAGGTATGTAAATATGGTGTTGAGGGAGGTGGTTTAAGTGGTGACCAGGCAGTGCTGGGATAATGGCTGGAATTGATGATCTTAAAGGTCTTTTCCAACCTAAATGTTTCTATGATTTTATGACAGGCCCAAGGACATTAGACTCCAACATGCCAAGTGCTCACAGCAGCCCTGACCACCCCAT
The DNA here is from genome assembly GCA_024605025.1 of Megaceryle maxima. Lineage (NCBI taxonomy): Eukaryota > Metazoa > Chordata > Aves > Coraciiformes > Cerylidae > Megaceryle > Megaceryle maxima. The sequence continues at coordinate 36,071 of JANHGN010007740.1, read as the reverse complement.
GGGCCTGAGTCTTCTTGACATTTTCATGTCAGTGCATGTGGTTGCTTAAAGAAAGCCCAGTAATCACAACTGAAAGGTTGTAACTGGGTCTGCATCATCTTGGGTGATGTTTGTACCTTGGCTGAACTTTCAGATCTGCTCATCTGTGCTGTGATGCTTTTAAATATCAAAATTTCCAATGCTTAAAAACAGTTAGTGCCAAGAGGATGAGACCAGACTTGTCAGTGGTGCCAGTGACAGGACAAGGGGCACCAACTGGAACCCAGGAAGTTCCAGCTGAGCAGGAGGAGCAAGTTCTTCGGTGTGAGGATGTGGGAGCCTGTGCCAGGCTGCCCAGAGAGGTTGTGGAGTCTCCTTGTCTGGAGAGATTCCCAACCCGCCTGGACACTGCAATGCCAGGCCCCCTGCTCTGGGTGACCCTGCTGGAGCAAGGGGGTTGGACCACATCATCTCCAGAGGTCCCTTCCAACGCGCACTATGATGGGATTTGGTGATTCTGAGAGATGCTGGAGGCAGACAGTGGGATATTTTGTCTTGCTTGGTCTGAGCCTTGCAGCTGGGAGTGAAACACAATCCTGCAACCCTGCTCAAAGCGGCTGCCCCTGCTGCATCCCACCAAGAGCATGACCCCCATCCCACTGGGGATCCCTGGGAGCAAAGCCAAGGGAGCACATGCCACAGGACTGCACTTCCACCTCCCAGACACCTCTGCTGTAGGTTTTACATATGTAAATATATGCATGTGTGTATATATATACACAGACACATAAAGTCTGAAGTCAGGAGAAATGAATCATCTGGCAGAGGTGGAGCTCTGGTTTGGTGACAGGCGCTGGCTTGCAAGCAGGTCTCCTGGTGAGACCAGGAACCCACGGTGCAAAGAAAAACACCTCTGATGGTGGCCGGCTGTCGGATGGAGAAACCAGTGGGTCTTGGGCAGAGCGTCCCAGCAGCCAGGAGCCAGCGAGAGTGACGGGCTGCAGCGGTGACCTCAGAAGGCAATAGAAAGGCAATAGCAGGATTGCTTCCAAGTTAAATAAAGACAGATATTCCACTCGGTGCCTTTCAAACACCCTTTCTAGAGCCTGCTGGTGCTTATTCCTCCACAGACCTTTTAAAGAAAACCCAGGCAGAGATGCAGAGAGATTTCCCTACACCAGCAGACCTGATTTATTTGCCACCCTGTCCAGGTTTGAGCTCTGCCCTCTGCGTCATTTTATTCCCCTGGAGCAGGGGGTTAAGTAAAATAAATACAGAAAATTAGAGCTCTAAAGCTCAGGGAGTAGAAACTGGGCTTCTTTACACAAATAACTTTTCTTTCTCTGGGTGGTGCTGTCCTGTCTCTGGCCAGCGTGGGAAGCTCCAACATCCTTCTCCTGGTCTGCCAAGGTCGCTTGCCTCCGACTGGGTCCATCTCATGTTGCCCAGGCGAGTGGAAAATACCATGATGTATATCTTTCCTTGGCAATTTTGAGATGCATCAGGGCAGTGAATAATCTCAAGCCTTGAAAACTGAAAATCTTTCTGTGTCTTGTGAAACTACCATGAGTAAAAGAAGGAGTCTGACTACTTTAAAAAGCAATGAGGTCCTGGTCTTGGTGAAAATATTTGCAGGTATTTCCACATGCTACAAAGTGCAGCGTCTTTCTCTGGGTGACATTGTGTTTTATTCGATATGAAATAAAATCTGACTGATTATAGAGGAGGTGGTTGTGCCCTTGTGCAGAGGCAGGACCGGCTCTGGAGCTGGGATGATCACTGTGACCTTGGCACCCACCCCTGACTCAGCTTGTGCCCAGACTCTCACAGAAGCTCCTGAGTAAATGTTCTGGCTGTTACTTTCATAGTACATTAAGTGATAGGAATAATTCACTGTCCTCCAGCTACTCAGTTTGTCTGCCCAGAGACAGCATTTCTGCTGGGTGAGGAGGTGCTTTGGATGGCGAGCTCTCTAGGGGAAGGCTCATCTTCCTCGGGTGTTTAGGAGACACACAGAACATGTTGGAAACTTTAATAAGAACTGCAGTAAATCCTCAGAGGATTTGATTTGATTCCAGGACAAAATCTGGGGCACGGCTTTGGAGAGGAATGGAAAGAATTCCCCCCCCTCCGGAGGCAAAGTGTTTCACGGTGTCACCCTCTCCTGAGGAGAAACAGCAGGAGAAACCAGAGGCAGGAGGTGGAAGGCAGGAGGGTGATGGTTTCCCTCACAGAGCCGTTCATCCATTGCTTTCCAGGCTGCTCATACAAAACTTCATGCTGGTGAATGTGAATCTCCACCCTGATGCTAAAGATGCATCAGGAAGAAGCCTACATTTGGCAAATCATTTTATTTATGGTGGCATTGTAAACACCGTTTAGCTTTCAGACCTCAAACCAGACTAAGGTTCCCATTGCCTGACAGCTGGTTGCGTCTTTGTCCCATTAAAGTCAACAGCAGCATCATAGTGAGAGTAGGACAAGGAAGAGCCAGTAAGGATGAGGAACATCAGAATCATAGAATTGTTTTGGTTGAAAGAGATCTTTAGGATCTTTGAGTCCAACCATTAACCCAGCACTGCCAGGGCACCACTAACCCATGGCCCTCAGTGTCACATCTACAGTGATTCATTTACAGCCATCGGTGATTTTGAGGTTTTGACTACTCCAGCTAAAATATGTTGTTTAAAAAAAAAAAGGAAAAAGAGGAGGGTAAGGAATCATGAAAATAGGAATATTTCTTTTCAAAAGAATCGGGACACCCAAATATTGAGTGTTTGTGCTGTTTGAAATAGAATCAAAGGGTTCTCTCCAGCCAAATATTTCTCAGATGGAAAAAAAAAAAAAAAAAAAAGCATTTCACAATGACCAAAACAGGGCACTCCATATTTGAAAACACTGGGAAGACAGTTTCAAATCCAGAGACATTTGTGAAGGATTTCAGCATTGCTGAACCTGCGCAGCAGGAAGGGTTAGCCTGGCTCAGCTTGAGCCATCTCCCCATCGGCTTTAACTCCCCTCTCCTCTCTACCTCCTTGACCAGCTCCAACCAAACAACCTCTACAAGGCCAGACATCCCAAGTGTCATCGGATTTATACAGATCTTGCAAAAACTCAGCAGCTGGGGGGAGGGGAGAGACCCAGATTAGCCCCCCACCAAGGAAGAGGCGGGCAGGGCTCTGATGTTTCGCCTTCTGCCCTGTGCTAATCAGCACCAGCCCAGCCCTGGCCTAATCTTTGCCTGTCGGAGAGGACGTGGGGGGAGGAATGTGATGAGTTAGGGGACAAGGAACATGAGCCCACAGGAAACCAGGCTTTATTAATGTTGCTGTCTGCAGAATATCTTATAATGAAGACCAAAAAAACAAAAAGCAATGGCCATGCAATGCTGTCCCATCCTTCTCCGGGACACTCTTGCACCCTCTGCTGAATCATTTGCCGCTGGGTGGTGGGGCAGATGAGGACCAGGGTGAGACTGAAGCCACCAACCAGACTCTCTCACTGGGACAGGTCCCTCTCTCATCCTTTCCCCAGGGCTGGCCCCCTCCTGTTCCCATGTCCTGGTGCTGTGTGCTCGGTTATGTTCTGCTCTTCTGTTTCTGTTTACTTGTCCTCGGTGTTGTCATTGTCTTAACCAGAAACTTGGAGAGCTTGCTGGCTTGTGCTGCTTTGCCATCTGGTGGTTAGCTGACAATTACAGTAGCAAACAAACCCCAAGGATTTTAAAATAGGCCTGATGAAAGTTTATTTCTATGAAAAGGGTAATGAGATGGGAAGCAGGAGAGAGCCTGTCTCCTTTCAAGCTGATGAGGAATTGTCACCAGGGCTCTCAAGACAGGGAGTTCTCACCAGGGCTCTTTAGACAATTGGAAACTGTCTGATGTTTTGGGTTTGGTTTTTTTTTTTTGAAGTTTAAAACCATCTCCCCTTGTTCTGTGGCAACAGGCCCTGCTGAAAGGTGGCTCTGAGGACAAAGAATCTTTTTCCAGACAGTTCAGGTCTTGATTTTCCTGAAGACAGTGGCAACCATGCTACTCCTCCTGGAAGGATCACACTTGCAATAACTGGCCAGTGAAAAATGGATTCTGGCTTAAATGAAGCGATCTTATCTTTGGCTTCTTTTCCTCCCCCTGAGGGGAAAATGAATGACCAGAGCTGCCTGGCTTAGCTTCTATTTCCCTGGGTGGTTACGGGTGGTTGGGTCCTATGAATCAAAGTGTCGCAGCAGGAGCCAGGAAATGGGCAAGGATGGAGAACGGGAGCTGAAACCACTCTACCACGAAGGGTCCAAGCAAGAGAAAGCCCCAAAAGGCCATACCTGGCTTCAGCTAGGGACTTGGGGGTGGTATTTTAGCATCTCCCCAGGCCCTCAGATTACCACTCGCTGTTTTTTGAGGTCATTTTTTGAGAGCTCAGCCATAAAAGCTGGGGCTTGAAGCTGCCATCTGCTTTCATTGCCCTTCTACTTCATCAGCAGTGTGTAAACAGGTGCAAGATGAAGGCCTTTGCTGAAGGAGGTCAGAGACATTGGTGTGGGGAGGTGAGAAGATGTAACAGAGTAGAGAATCTGCATGGATTGAGGTTGCTCTTCCTTCCTTTATCTGATGCTTCAGCCAGGTGAGACCTGAACACAGTTGCTCTGGGAAAGGACCAGTGATGGGAGGCTCTGCTGGTTTGCTCCATCCTTTCCCAGGGGAAGGCCATGCTTGATACAAGCCACCTCCCTGCCCTTAGCATCCTTTGCTATCTTCAATAATACGCAGCCCTTGTTGCCATAGCATCAGAGCACAGTTATCTCTGCAATGACTTGGTGTAATGGAGCTGGGCTATTATCTCTCTTCTGCAGATGGGGAACCAAAACACAGAAGAAATGAAGGACAGGTCTGCAAAGTAGATTCTTAAAACCACACGTGACAAAGCACTTTAATATTTAATTCTCACTGCCGCTTCTTGGTGCCAAAGAGAATTTTGTAAGTCCCATCAGGACCCATTTAGGTACAGATTTTATATTTCTTTTCAGTTGAGGAGCTCCCTCCACGGAGCACTTGGTCACCAGCTGCATCAGTGGCTTATATTCCTCCTTCAGCTCCTGGAGCTTCACCAGAGCCTCTCTGATCCCAGGAGATGAGTCAGGTTTTCCAAATGAGGCATGCCTGCTCCATTGATAAAGAAGACACTGTCCAAATTCTTCTTTACTTCCTTATGCATCGTAATTTCTCCCCGTTTCTGGTTGTTTACATTTGTCCCCAAAGACAATTCTTGACCTGGATCTAAAGTGTGCACAGAGCAGAGGATTAGCCCCTCCACTTTCCCTCCATTGGTTGTATCCCAGCCTCTCAAGGAAACACCTCCCAAGGACTCCAAGTTTATCAGAAAACAAGGTCTGAATCTTGCAACCAGTGGAGTCAACAGAGGGTTTTATTGACTTCAACACCACCAGGAGATCAACTCATAAATTTACATAGCGCTTTCCATGCAGGGATCACAAACTGTCTTTATCATTCCCTTCAGAGCTGGGCTGCCTCGGGCCCAGAGCCATTATCTGATGTGTGGAAGGTGGGATATCTCGGTACCTCAAAGATCAAAAGGACATTTTGCACGGTTCAGAGAGAAGCTGGATGGGCTTACTGGGAGCAGATTTCTCTTCCTGCAGGAGTCAGCAGGAGCTTTGCCGCTGTGATCCAAATCTCTGCTGCCTTAACTGTGGTGATACAGCTACAGGGACCATCCTGCCCTGTCCAGGAACAGTTGTATACAAGTGTTTAAAGCCACCTAGCTCCAGAGTTTTCCTTCACCCTGAGCATTTTACCAGCACAGGAATATTCACTTACCCCACAACACCCCCAGCACAGGCAGCGTCACTCCAGCTGGGCATTGAAAAACCCCCGCATGAGCAAAGTCAACTGCACCCCTAAAAGTGCATTTTTTTGTCACTATAACCACGAAAATGCTGCTGGCAGAGCACTGCCGGGCAGGGATCCACGCTGCTTCACCAGCACCAACAGAGCTGGGCTTACCAAAGCCTGCAGTTAGACCTGACCCCTTCTTGATGTGGGAAGTGAAATAAGTTAGTTCTGCTGACGTGAGCATCGAGCTGAGAGAGATGAGGGACAATATGTCATGCAGGGCTGCTGGGACAGGAGATATATAGCACTCTTTGTGCATGTAGGAGAGGGGAGGGAGAAGTTTCTTACCATTCTGCCATTCCAGTTTGAGCACCAGGTGTAAGAAGTTTGTTCACACTGGGATTTTTGACCGGTTGTGATTAAGTCACACCATTAACACGGTAGCTTGGCAGAACTTCTCTCATGGAGCCGCAGACAGGAGCCCTTCCCCATGGTTTGAGCAACTTCCCACTGGGTGTCACTCCAGCAAAACTTGGGCTCGGGGTCCCTGGAGGGAGATGGTCCTCCAAGGGTTCCGCTGCGGAAACGCCGCCTCCCCCTTGGGAACGGTGTGATGTTTAGGAACGGGGCAGGATAACAGGAGCACGGGGTTTACAAGTGCCCCTTGCACCGGGACCTTCACTGAACTTCTTTCATCAATCTCCATCAATCCTCCCTTTGGTACAACCCAGTTTGGTCTATAAACCAGCTGCCTTCCTCTTTTCCCTCCCTTCTCTCGCTGCCCCCCGACTCACGCACGCACGTTTCCTTTTCCTTAAGCAAACAGTTTTCAGATTTAAAAGTGAATTCTCAGTGCAGACTGGAAAAAGACAATGTGGCCTCGCTCCTTATCTCCTGCTATCTGCTGCTGCTTGTACTCACAACAAGCTGTGAGCCTAGATTGGGTTTACAGTAGATCTCAAGTGTTTATGAGCCACAGGAGGGAGAGAGAGGAGGGGAAATCTGGTCGGTGAGATAAGTCCAGGAAACAGGGCTAGTGACTGGAGCAGAGTCAACAAGCTGAGTGAGCAACCGGACACCTCTAAAGACCCAAGGATGTGTGACTCAGTGTCACGACTTCAGTTCCCGTAGCAAACAGGAGCACTTAGAGGGGATTTGCTTGTAATTGTTAGGGTTGGGGGAGTGGGGTGGGGGGGGGCTTATGCCTGGATGACGGAAAAGGGAAACATCTTGATCTCTTTATAGACTTGGAATATTTACCAGTTAGGAGCCCAAATTTAAGCTCCTCAATCCATAGGCAGGTCTCCTAAAATAAACTGCTGGCTTTTCAAGGATCGTAGAGCAGATGTTGGTTTCACCAGCAGCTGATGGGTCAGTGTTTCAAACTACAGGGTTTTATAATGTGTTGTGTAAATCTAGAAGCTCTCCAAGGCCCAGAACATCATCTGGTCTTTGTTCATATGCCACCTAGAGCAATGTGGCTTGGTACCAACAGGACATGGTAGTAGCTGTTCCCGTGGTCACTAGGATATATTTATAATCACCTTTTATCCCCGTGTGGACAAGGTTTTTGGTAGCAACTGGAAAAGTGTGTTGGTGGCATCTCTGCTGTGTTGTAAAGACAGAAATACCTGGGCTGGTTATATCAGAGAACAGCAGTTCACGTTGTTCTAGACAGCTCAATGAACTGCCTCTAAGCACGGCTGTGGAATGAAGAAGTGAGGTTGTACACTCCTCCTCTGAAAGCCCAACCAGATGAAGTCTTCCTGCTCTGAGGGTTGTTTCAAAACTGGAAACATTTTGCAAACCGTGTCCTTCAGGAGACAGGTCTGGTTTTGCCTTAAAATCTGTAATTTGTGGCATACCTTTCATATCCCAGCTACTGAGCGGAAAGAGAGCCTTATGGAGACCATAGTGACTTTGATCTCTGACAGCCATCAGCTGCAGAAGCCTGGACCACCACAGACTTTGGACTGATGTAGCTGAGTTAACAGCATTCTCATTTCTTGGGGGGTTTTGATTTTTTTTTTTTTCCTCAGGTACTGGTACAGCCTTTTATTTGGGTGCAGCTATTCTGTAGATAACCTGCCCCAGCATCTTGTTTTCCTCCCCTTGTTGTCACAGTCCTAGTATGTGTCCAGCTTCAGCAGTGAGCTCCAATGTCCCAAGGTTTGTGTGTTGAGGCCACCAGAGGTAAAACGATGCTCCAGGCAGTGTCCCTGGTCCAGACACCTCTAGATGTATTTCTCAAGTGCTCTGCTTCACACCAACTCCTCTTTCATCCCTCAGCATCTCCTTCAAATCCCTGTTTCATCCCCTCCACATCTGCATTCCTCTCATCTCCTTCCCATGCATAGGGACCATTTTCTTCTTGTCCCAGACAATCTCTTTGGCCCATAAATCACCAGTCAAAATAAACTCCATTGAGCTCAGTATTTTTTGTTGTCTCTATTCTGGTGAGAATGTCCCAGAGGCCCTGTCAACGAAGAGGGATATTCCTTGACATTGAGCCATTTCATGATACAGCAAATGCTCACAGCAAGCACTTCGTAATATTAACCAGAGAGATTTCCCAACTCATCGCTCCTTTCCATATGGGAATAGTTATTCTCACATAAAGCACCTTTAGACCGAAAAGGCCGCAGCCCCGCTCGGCAGGAGCGGGCACTGAAATGTTTTAATTTGACTGGTACACGCCGAGCTGTCTGATGATAGTGCGTAGACAAGGCCCAAGGTATAAGAGCTCTTCAAGGGAAAGCCTTTTGTGGAAAGGGCTGTAAAACACCGTTTTACAGTGTTGTTCTAAATTTCCTTTTTATTTTATGGTTCGTCTAATTCAAAGAGAAACCTTCTCTGCAGAGGAGTGGAATGGGAAACATGCTTCCATGTCAAAACACTTGGAATCGCATCAAGCTCCTGTTTTAGTCATTTATTTTTCTTTAATTCACCTCAGGTTTGGGGTATTTTTTCATTTTGTTTTTATTTTTCTTTTTTTCTACCTTTTCATGCTTTCAGCTGTTTATGTTGCCTTTTGGTGGAGTCAGCTTCCTTGTCAATCTCTTCCCTCCTGCTTGCCTCCTTTACCATCCCCACTGGCTCAAATACAAGGTGAGGTGTTTTCAAGAAATTAACCTCTGGAAAGAAATAATTGATGTGTTTGCACAGTTGGTTGTTTTCTATGGATGCCAGAGCTGATGAAGCCCCTTTAGAGCTCCAGGTGTGTCTTCAGAAGCTGCCTGGTCTCTCCTGAGCAGCAGCTACTCCAGGAGCTCAAGCCAAAAATGGTCAGGGAGGTTCTGAGAAAGCTGCAAATTCCCATCGGCAAAACTTTAGAGTTTTGCTTAAAAAAAGCAAAGAAGAAATCTCAGAGCGAGCAGACGCAAAGGGATCGAGCTGTGGAGCTGGGCTAGACAAGGAGGGGGAGCTGAGCAGGAGACAAGGGTTGAGTTTTATATTAAAAAAAAAAAAAAAAGATGTTGGTCTTCTTTTCTCTTGAAAAAGGTGCCTCATGTAAAATCAATCGATGACGAAAAAGCAAAGTCACAGTGAATCTTGCAGTGAACTTGGGGTCACCGCTACTTCTCTTTTCTTAAAAGGAAAAACTCCACCAGAGGAAGAAGTTTGCTTTTAATTTCTTTTACTTGTTTTCTTCCATTCTTCTAGTTTAGAAGCAGCTGGGCAGGTGTTTATGCCGGTGTGGGAAAGTGATGGAGAGCGGCAAGGGGCTCATTTGGGGTGATAAATATTGGTGGTATTTACTACGGGGTGCAGTAGACATAGAAAACAAAAAAAAAAAAGGGTGTGGAAAAGGGGCTCTCTTCTCAAAAAAAGGGGGGCAAAACCATGAGAGAGACAGAGGTGGGAGCACGGGGATCTGGAGGAGGACGGTGCCGAGCAGCACGGCTGCCATGGAGCAGCATGGCGGCCATTTCACCACCCCCCTGGAGAGGGGCGGGGTGCCTCATGCTTCCCATTGGCCACCCCTGGCCCTCGGCCCGCCCTCCGGGGGAGAACAGCCAATGGCAGGGGCCATTCTCCCCCGCCATAACAAGGTGGGGCGCTCCTCACAACACTGGCTGCCATTTTGTGTGGCGTGGATAGGGCTGCAGAGCCCCCCCCATGGCTTCCTTCCCTTGGCCCACCCAGGGCTGAGGGGTCCCCCACTGCACAGCCCCCTCTCCCCTCACGGCTCGGGTAAGATTCTGCAGGTTTGGACGTTTTGTCACCAGACAAACACAAAAATTGCAGTAAAAAAAGGTGTCATGGGGACGTCTACAGCAGTGAGGTCCCGGGAGAGTGGAGGCTCCATGCTGGGGAGTGCTGAGGAGGGTCAGAGGTTTAAGGTTTGCAATGATTCCTGTCCCCCCAAGATGCTGTCGTGGGGCTTAAGGTCTTAACCACCCTGCCCTTAAATTTTCCCTCCCACTCTTTTGTCTGTTAAACCGTATTTGGGTCAGGAAATGTCTTTCATTATAACATTTATATTCTACTTAACCCGCAGGAAGATATCTCTAAAGTTGAACAAAGAAAACATATCTCTATATTTCATATCTCACGTTTCTATCTTTTACCTCCCATATTTCTATCTTTCACCTCCCATATTTCTCTCTTTCAACTCTCATATTTCTATCTTTCACCTCCCATATTTCTATCTTTCACCTCCCATATTTCTCTCTTTCACCTCCCATATTTCATTTCTCTAAAGAAAACAAACAAACAAACAAAATAACAAACCCCCAACACTGTTCTGAGGATCACACGAGCCCAGTCACAGAGCAAAACTGGTTTCACAGGAAAGTTACATGACATCCTATGGACAGTAAGTAATTTCTTCAAATGTTTATAAACAACGAGGGAGTGGGAACTCGGATGTTTTGTAAATAATCAAGAAACAAAAAATAATCATAGAAACAAAAGCCCTGCGCTTCTTCTAACTATACAATAAACACTAAATAATCTCAACAGCAACATATCCTCAAATCAAGATATTTCAGCGTAAGTAAAAGATTCTTGTTGCCATTAAGCAGAATTTATAATTCCTGGGACACACGTGAACCTTCACCTTCCATTCCTTTTGCAAGAATAAGACAGAATCTAACAATTATGGATTTTTTTTTTTCTCATTTAGCTCCATAACTGAAGCTTTTCTTTTGTTGTGATAATGATTTTATCAATACTTTGTGATGATTTATGTTCATATACCAATCACATTCATTATTAATACTAGACCAGGGTGAAGGGTATTCGATTTCAAAGGTGGTTTTCATGGTGGGGAGTCATTTAGCAAAGCTGAAAGGTTTTTCTCAAAAAAACCCCAAACCATTTCTAGCATCTTTTTGCCGATTTTGTGGAATTTAGCAAAATTCTTTTAGCTACATTGACGAGTGAAAGTCTCTCTTCACTGAAATGGCTCTTTCTGATTTCTCTGAATCTTTCGGAGATGTTCAGTTTTCCTTGAAGCAAACAACAGAGAAATTTCAATTTAAAGTTCGAAATTTGCCCCTTTTGTCCATTTGAGATGAAAATAAATTTTACTGGGTAGGAATTTCCTATAGAATGAATACTTTCATTTCAGCCATACGGTGCTTTTATGACTAATGAAAATTAAATTTCAACTGCTCCTTTGAGCTCCAGCCCTGCACCAGTACCTACTGGATTAGATGGTGTTTTAAAGATAGCACAGGGGAAAGAAAAAAAATTCACAGCCACAGAGGGGTTCTTATCTCATCCAAAAACTCCCCAGCAGTACACCAGATGAAAAATCAGATGAACATCTCTCCATGGCAGTTCTGTTTCACCTTTTCTTTCCTGGGGGGGAAATTTATGAGGCTGGTTTTATTCAATCTCTGACCTATCTGTGAGATACGTTCGTACCAGCTAAAGCCAGTTCAAAGGCTGGGAACAGAAAGTGGGAAGGTGTGTGGAAGTCCTCACGCCTGTGAGATGTTGCCTCTTGGTCTCAGACAGCTCTTGAAGCTTCTTCCCTCCCGAACACACAGATTTAGCTGGTTGTGGTGGCTGATTTTACTGGTGTACTGAGCCACAGTTGGCACCCCAGGTCTTCTTGACCATGGACCCAGGTGACAAAGTGCCTTCAAATTTTGGACCAAGGCCATGAGAGGAGCAAGGGGAAAAAAACAGTTGTCATTATTTTCCCAGAGCATGTGGAAATGATGATGGCCAGTTAAAAATCACCACATTTCCCTCCTAGGAAAGAGAAACCAAAGCACAGAAGTGTGTGTGTGGTTACATGTCAGGCACTGGAGCTCCTTTTGACTTCAGATATTTCCCCCTTCTTTCTAATTAACATGTTGAGGCATTTTAAAATGTAATAAACATTATTTCCAAACAACCCGAAAGTAAAGCTTGCTTCTTTCTGGTTTGATGTAAACATTTATAGTGGGGCTCCATCCTTAAACAGTTAATCTTATAGCGACCTATTAAAATAAAATGAATTGTGTTATAATTCATCCTAAAGCAACCTCAGGGTTAGTGTATCAGGTAACTCCTGCTTTTGCAGCCCTGGTGACGTTTTTAATCAGATTCAGCTGTAATTGCTGGAGCATACACATGCCTCTTTTAATACTCTGCCTACATTTGGGACTCATATGAGTCTGTTTTCTCTTAACGTATCTAATAAATAGAAAACATGAAAAGAGCACATTTCACAGGACTCCCAACTTTTCCACCGTTTCATTTGTTCTAGATTGTCCGACAGGCTTATGAGAAGAGAGCACTTGTCAGGTTTATCCACACCCCCACCTCCGCCCCCCTCTACTCCTCCTCTTTCCACCTTGGATAAAATTCTTTGTGGGTTTTAAGTCACTGTTTGTGTTGCTAGCACCCTGTTAAAGGGAGGGGGGGGGCTACAGAGCAGCTGCCACTGGAGCAAGCGGGAGCAATTTCATCAGCATCTTTCAAATATCAGAGCGCTGAAATGTTGCTTACACACCAAGCCACCTCCGGCTCGTTGAGGAAGACTTGAAATGTCAAATGTCTGCTATTTGTGTAAACAAAACTTCTATAACTTTCTCTGCTCAGGAGTGTTGGGGGGGGATTTTTCTTCTTTTTTTTATGTTTTGTTTTTTTTTTTTTCTGTGTGTGTCTCCAATGCTCCAGATGTTTCCAATTTGCCAGCAATTTTCTTTTGGGCTAGTAAAGCTCCCAAGATGACTGCAACTGGCCACATGGGTTTCTCAGCTCGACTGGGGGGGTTGGTGGTTGATTACAAGGGGTAGCAAACCCAGCTCAGGATCAAACCCAGCTCAGGGTCATACCCAGCTCAGGATCAAACCCAGCTCAGGATCAAACCCAGCTCAGGGTCAAACCCAGCTCAGGATCAAACCCAGCTCAGGGTCATACCCAGCTCAGGATCAAACCCAGCTCAGGATCAAACCCTGCTCAAGGTCATACCCAGCTTAGGATCAAACCCTTCTCAGGGTCATACTCAGCTCAAGGTCATACTCAGCTCAGGATCAAACCTAGCTCAGGGTCAAACCCAGCTTAGGATCAAACCCAGCTCAGGGTCAAACCCAGCTCAGGATCAAACCCAGCTCAGGAACAAGCCCAGATCAGGGTCATACCCAGCTCAGGATCAAACCCAGCTCAGGATCAAACCCAGCTCAGGATCAAACCCAGCTCAGGGTCATACTCAGCTCAGGATCAAACCCAGCTCAGGGTCTTACTCAGCTCAGGATCAAACCCAGCTCTGGGTCAAACCCAGCTCTGGGTCATACCCAGCTCAGGATCAAACCCAGCTCAGGGTCAAACCCAGCTCAGGATTCAGAGTAAGCATTTCCCCTTGACTTGTAAACGCTTTACCTCTGAAGTTTTGGTTAATGCCAACCTTTACAGTTTATTTAATTGCAGCTCATGCTCAGTGGTCCCTGGCAGAGGTGGGGCAGACAGTTTTGGACAGGTTTGATTTAAAAAGTAAAAATAATAAAGGAAACTCGCAGGAGAAATGCACCGGGGAGAGATACAAACGTCCCTTAGCTGCCCGTCGACGAAAATGAGGGGAAGAGGGGTTTGTTAACACGATAGTAAGCCCTCGGGGTTCCTCTTCAGCGACGTGGTTTTTGTAATTCACACGTGGAAACGTGAGAAAAGAATGAAAAATTACTTTGAAATGCGATCTGATTCGGTCACTGGCCAGCTCGGTTGTGAGTGTGCGGGAAGAGTCGTTCGCATTCCCGACGAATAATGAGATTAAGGCTTTCAAAACCTTTTTTAACCCTGATGCGAGCCATAAAAAAAAAAAAAAAAGGAGGAAAAAAGGCGGAGGGGGGGATTCTTTGGTTATCTTTTTATTCTCTTTCTCTCCTAAGTCCTTCTTGCCCCTTAGATTTTTCCTTCCCTCGTGTTACCTTCTCCCTAAAATCCCTGTCCCTTTACCGTGCCTAGGAACTGTTTCTCTTAACACCAAACAACACTAATTATGATAATAACGAAGAATCCCAAGAATTTCTATATTAAAAAACAAAAAAAACCAAAAAAAAAAAAGAAAAAAAAGCGCGTGGGCCCCGCCGGGTTGCCGGGTTCTGGG
>JANHGN010007740.1:0-21609 GCA_024605025.1 Megaceryle maxima | reverse complement strand
TGTTCCTCTTATTAAGGAGAAAAATGTTTCAATATGTTGGAATTTGGGGCAAAGCCGGGAAGGAGAGAAAGAAAATAGAGAGGGAAAGGACGTTTTCCAAATAGTTTTGGTAACCCTTCTGAGGGTTACAAGGAAAATTGATGTCGTACTAAAATCCCTGGAAGTTTCTTCCCCAGGTTAGTGCAAAATATTATCCGTGAACCTTTCCGAGATGACAATATGCGCCAGAAATGTGATCCCGTTGGGGGGGAAAAAAGCCCCCTGAATTGAAGATGTGTTTCTTTTCCCTCCCTAAACGGGTTACTGGTTGCTCGGGTGTTATTAAATAGCTAAAAGGACCTGGGGGGTTCGGCTTGCAGAGGGAAACGCTGAATTCTTGATCCAATACAGAGAATTATTTTTGCGATTTCATCTCTTTTTTTTATTTTTTTTTTTTTCTCTTTTCCAGCCGTTCGCATCTGTCATCTTTTCGGTTCTGCTTCAGGAGGGAAATGGGTTAACTATTTTCAAGGTAAGAGTCAGAAAAAAAACCCCAAAAACAACACAAACCAAAACTCAAAGTAAGGAACGATGATTTAAAAACGGATATTTGAAACTTCCTTCTTTAAAAAGGGGATTTAAAGCAGCGCTTGAGCTCCACTCAGCGTCTCTTTTCGGCTTGACTCCTCAGCAATATTTTCTAAAGAAAGTTGTGAACTTTTTTTTTTCCTTTTTTATTTTTCTTTCCTTTTTTTTTTTTTTTTTTCCTTTTCTCGTTCTTTAAAGTTCCGAGTCGCGCCAGGCGGGCTCATTGGGCGAAGAGATGTCACCTTAGCCATGATTAATCTGAGAGAGCGGCCGAAATCTTGATAAGGGGGCGGAGGGGACGGAAATCAAATGAAAAGTAGAGGGCATAGAAGAGAGGGAAAGGAAAGCACGTCCTGGAGCTGCGAGCATTACAGAAGCCCCCTGAGGAAATGCCTGCTTGATGCAGCCTGTCTGGATGGGCTGGGAATTTTAACTTCAGCGCTGTTTTGGATCTCACAAATTTAATCTCTCTCTCTTTTTTTTTTTTTTTTTTTTTTTAAAAAAAAAGCCAACCCCCAAAACTAAAAAAAAAAAAAACCAACCACCAAACCCCAAACAAAACCAAACCTGCAGCGGCAGGGTAGTAACCCAGGACTGGTGGGGAGTTTTATTTTTGGGCTCAACCTGGATCTTTACAAACTGGTCTGCCACTGGTTGAGGGGAAAGGGTATAAAAGGTGAGTTGATTTAAATAATAGTAATAAGAATAAGCAAGAGGAGAGTCTAGAAGGAGCTTGTTTAAGAGGCCCTTCTATAGCGTGGCTGATGCTGGCAGGGCAATGCAGCTGATAAATAATCCACAGCAGACTCCTGAAGACTGGCTCCTAATATGCATATATATTTATTTATAATTATAAGAGGGACGTGATGGGGGGAAGGGCGGCGGGGGGGGAATAGCGCTAATGAGGGATAAAGAAGGGAGCAGGGGAAGCCGATGTGCGAATTCTTGACCTTAGAAAATGTACTAGCTAAGCAAAATTACCTTGTCCCTCAAATCTGTTTATCCCCAACCCCTCCGATGCAAGTTCAGAAGCAAAAAGAAACTGGAATGTGTTAGGAGAGAGGACGACAAAGGAGAGGGGAAAAAAAAAAAATAATAATAATTGCACTTATCAGAAACATATTGTCGTTTTTATAATCGGTTGCTCTCCTGTGCCAGCTGGCCACATAATAAATGCTTTAAAATTCAATAAAAGGGGGGGTTACGTGCAGATAGAGAACTTTTCCTTTCCAGACCTCTTGGACTGTGAGATGCATGGAGTTTTTTGTTTGTTTCTGGGTTGTTTTGGTTTTGGTTGATTTTTTTTTTTTTCTTTCTCTATACTGGGGGGGGTTAATCAGCAAATGTTTCAGAACTGGCTCTGGGGGCTCGGAAGTGTTTCCCTGACTCTTGGTCATTGCTGGGGGTGTGGAAGGGCTCTCACCGGGGCTCTCAGCGGGATTTGGGAGCAGACAGCTCCAGCGCGGTGCGGGCTTCTTCATTAATCAACCGACGGGTATTTCGTGATGACCCAGCGGTGTCTGGGTTCTATTAGATCTGGACAAACCGAGCTAGCTGAGAACTTAGGACCTCAGAGCTTTTCCTGAAGAGCTTGCAAAAACACAAACAACCGCCGAGCCAAACCCACGAGTGCGCGACTCCTGATGCCTATTTCTAATCCTGTGGGAGAATTTTTCTAGAGCGAATTTAGGGTAAACTTCTACCTTTTGCCCTTCCCCCCTCAAATAAACGGCACCGCCAGAATAGCCGCCCGCTAAAGGCGGGGGATGGCTCGTGCTCCTTAACGATGCACTAATTACAGCCAGCTAATTGCTTTCTGGCGCTTTCCAAGGGGTCTAAAAACCCTGAGAGGAGGGGACAGCAAACCCAGTTGTGGGATATATTAGTGACTGCGGATTTATTTTCCACCACAGGGTTATGTTTTTCCTGATCGTTGTTCATCTCTGTAGTGATGACTTGACCGGGGGTGGGTGAAGAAGAGGCGAAAAAAAAACCCCAAACACCCAACCCTGTTCATCAGGAGATCATCAAGTCTTAGGAGTAGGGAAAACCAGATGTAGTGATTGATGCAAGCTTGAGATAAAGCACCGCCGAGTAACGGCACTATCCGAAACAGAAGGGCTGAGATTGACAGCCCTGGGGGGCAGGGGGGTATTGCTATTTGGAATGATACTTCCGTTTGCTAATTTTATATTTTTTAATTTATTGTTTAATTCTTATTGGTGAGAAAAGTTCTTTAAATCAATAGGGGCCGGCAGGTTAATGGCTCCGAATGGTTTCAATGAGTCAAGAAAGGCAACTGCCCTTCATTTAGCCCAGCGAAACCCTTGGCTACAAGTCAATAGGGTTAACTAGGCTCGACATGAAAACATGACTATTTCAGCTGGCTTTTAATTGTCGGCGAAGAAATTCAGTTAATCAAATGTCAAACATTTCCCTCTGGTCTAGTCAAAACTGAAGAAGGATCTTTTCCTGAGGACGGGGGAATCCAAAAGCAAACCTAAACTCTTTGTAAAGTACAGAAATAAAACGCTGCTTTATTGAAGTCCCGTCTATTACTTCTAGTTACTGTGATGAACGTTTTTCTGGATCCTTGCGAAGGTCTCTTAAATGCTTTAAGTTTTATTATCATAGAATGGCTTGGGTTAGAAGGGACATTAAATATACTCATCTTTTAGAACAATACCTGCTTTACTTTTATATATATATAATTGGTTTTTTGTTTGTTTTTGTTTTGTTTTTAAAATTTCAGGTCAATTTTAGGACCTTTCAATATATCTATTAAACAAATAAGGATGTTTCAGACTGTACCAGACACTTCGTCTTACGTCAAGGTAAGACATGACAGCATCTTTAAACAGGTAATGTCAAAAATTACAATCCTCCAAAATTCACAATCGTTTTTGTTACTTGAAAAATCTCATTCTCAGTGCAGGAGAAAAAAAAAAAAAATCCCTCTGCCTTTGGTGGGAGAGGGGTTAGAGTATCAAGTATTGCAGTTATCAGTCTAGAAATATGCAGGCTTGAGTCAAAAGTATCACTGGGGACCAACAATATGTTAAAGTGGTCTGTCTTTTATTGGTGCTTGGTTTGATGGGTTGTACTATAACTAGTACTGGATGGAGGGTGTTCTGAATTGCATCATAGTAGTGGCTTGTTGCTCTGAAACCAATAAGATAGCGGTGGTGTGCTACCAGTGTTATAGCACCGTGGTTTCTTAAATTGCCTTCAAATTTTCTGATTTCCTAGATACCATTTAGTCTTGAACCAGAGCTAAATTTTATTTCATTTCCCATCCCTCTACTCCTCTGCTGCGCCAGCTACCGAGTCCAATGTGCAAGATGATATGTGAAGTTCTGTTTCTTGAAAGGTACATTTCAAAACGAATTTAGAGGGAGAGGGAATATTTAATGAGTTAAACCAAAACATCTCATTCGGTTACTGAGGAAATGGGTTGTCACACCAGGTCACGCAATATAATCCTGGGGTTTCTTTCACAGTGTTACTTATGGTTTTCCTCCAGCAATGCTTCCATATGATGCAGGAGGAGAATGGACTTCAGTTGTTTTTACTGATAATAGCTAATGCCAGATGCTACTAGATCTTGCACTCTGAATACTTGTTTGTAGATTTATTTTTTTAAAGGAAAAAAAAAAGGGGGGGGGGAGGGATCTTAGGAAGTGTTTTGATGGGCCGCTTCTGCCTCTCTCTTTTTCATAAGATTAAAACAAATACCAAGGAAGGGTTGGCACAGCCTTGTCCCTTTATAAGTCAATTGAGTACTATATTATATTTGACATCATATAGGTTTTTTTCCACAATAGTTCCCAAGAATGTAAATAAACCAAGCCTGGGACATCTGGGTTACACGTTTAAGTCAAACCCTCCATGCAACAGCACTTAGGGAAAATCTAAAACACAAGCCTCTTCTCTCCCAGGCTGAAGAAACAGAAGGGTGTTAACTAGAGCTGGGTGGATAATTTGTAATGAATAATTTATTGCAGGAATTTAGTCTCTCTCTTTTTTTTTTTTTTTTTTTTCCCCCTCCCCTTAGTCAACAACCTACGCACCAATTGTGATTTTCATGTACGTGCACATTATTGGAAATCATTCACTGAATGATTTCTGTCTATAATCCCTGGGCTGTGACTCATGTTGGGGGTGGTTTGTTAGGAGTATTAGTGTTTGAAAAGCAAAGTTGGTGGGATGACCCCCAGGTCATGTGGCATTACTCATATTCCCTGATTGGGTAAGCTTGTGCAGCTCTCTGGACCAGCTTTCTAGAGCAAGTCCAACCAGGCATGGTCAAGGTTGATATCTTCCAGAATCACACTCCTAGCTCAGTGCTTCAGGAAGAGATGGTGATTTAATTTTGCTTATTAAATTCATGTAGCTTAGGACCAGATTCTGGAAGAACAGAAACTGTGGAAAACAAATGAAACTCAAGTCTCACAAAAGCAAATTCACTCAAAGTTCAAGAAACATGTTGTGCAGTTTGTGCCCAGCTTTAGAATTAACATCTCTTTGGAGTTCCTGTATGTGGGAAATGATCTGAGATCATGTTCTGGTTATAATGAAGAGATGAAGGCCCTTTGACATCCTATCTTATGGTATCATTGCCTTTTGTTGTGAGGCTAGATCCAGCTGCTGCTCCAGTTAGTAGCAAAATTCCTTTAGAATTAAGTGGAACCAAGATCCAGGCCTAAATAATGTAACATTCCAGCAGGATTGAGCAAGGCTGTCCGTAACTGTCGGGAAAGCCTTCTCATTACATACAATCCTGCAGGCAAAGAGCTCGGACAAAGGTCTCTTCACATAAGTATGTGCTTTATCCACCAGGAAGAACTCCTCAGGCTGGACTTCTATCTAGTGTTTCAGTGGTGGAAGGATAAGTGAGCTGTGTGATGATGACCTCTCTGCCTTTTATTACAACTCTTCATCGTCAGCTGTCATTATCTGGGGCAAGGACCCCATCTTTGGTGGTTTGTCTGTAAAACTTCATTCACACCAATGAAATGACTTGTTCCTGTGCTTAAAAAACCCAATGGGGTTTTGATGGAAGTCTCCTAAGACTGACCCAAAGTCTTCCAAAGATGGAGGAAATATCTCCCATTGACTCTTAAAAGTTTTAAACCGGTCAGTTCAGTACCAGTGGTGCAAAACAGTACCTGGCTTGCTCATTCAGACCAGAGAGACCATTCATAAAAGTAGGAACGTGGTTAAATTCAGGAGAATTAGAACCTTAAACACATAGGTTAGGTCAGTCTCTGGTTTGGTGACAGTTTCCACTGACTCGTATGCATCCTGAGCCAACAGAGAGATCCTGGTGACGACTGGCTTATTGGTAGAAGAGGTGGGACTGACTGATGATCTAGGCAAATAGCTGAGAAACATGGGTATGGATCCAAGCCCTGACAGGGTGGGCTTGGTGCTCCCGAGACAGACACTTCAACTCTCTGTCCCTCCACTTCTCCATCTTTAACACGTGGCTGGAAGTGCTGTGTAAGTACAAGGTGCTGTTCACATTTAGACAGCACCTGACTTCTCTTTCCTGCTTCCCCCCACCGATCTTGAGGACTTACCAAGTTGTGGTGAGCAAGATGTTTGAAAAGCAGGAGGTTGAGTTCAAATTCCTTTCTCAGGTCTTTTTTTTTCTTTCTTTCTTCTTTTAATTATTATTATTTTCTTTCATGTCATTCCTTCTCCAGCAAAGCTTGTCTTGTGGGGGGAGAGAAGTACTAAATTTATGAGTTTCATGGGATCACAGCTGATGATGGGTACACTACCCCTCATTGCACAGCAGAAAAAGCAAGACTGGGGTCAATGTCTTCTATAAATCCTCTTCAACAAATGCACCATGTATAAAACTTGATGTTTTTTCTGTGCCTTGTTCAGAAAAAAAAAATGCCTCCTATCTATTTTAACTGTAAGGGGGTTGCTCAGAGGGTGTTCCACAGGAGCTCCCAGGAGGAACAAAGGTGTTGTCACATCCTTGGGTTACAAACTAACCTATGACCACCTCCAGGCCATGCTGTTTTCCTTGTCATGACTTTCAAAATGCAAAAGGGAGAGGTGAGGCTGGCGGAGGAAGAGGAGGATTTCATTTCTGAAAATGGTTTGTTTTAACAAGGATGGTTTATGTTGAGTCATACCAGCAAAGTTCAGCTTCTTGGTGTTGTAACCTTGATTTACATCACAACCGTGTAGGACATATGGATCTGTATCTAAAGCCCAGTTATAAGCCCCTATATAACCTCGTGCCAGGAGCAGCCAATCATCTCTCTCATCCCCATGTCTTGTATGGGCCGTAATGCGATAGAGGGGTAGGAAATCATAAATATAAAGAAATCATCTTGATCCTTAGGGGTTTAGTCTACAGAACTGATAAAAGTATCTCTGTTCCCCGCCCTATTATGGGACTTACTGATCTGCAAATACTTAATAATTTACAGTATATCAAAGGGTGCTAATCTCATCTAAACACGAGTATTTCACTTTAGAGAATGGAACATGTAATATAATTGGGAGATTATATTTTAAAAGACAGCACTGGAATCCTGACTGTGGGGATATGGAAAGAATTAGGGCTATAAGCAAAGCAACATGACCTCTGAATACTGAATTTTTAATTACTACCATTGCCACGAGCTACTCCAGGCCACAGCAATCTTCGCTCCCCTTCTGCACTGCCAGTTTGTGGTTTAATATGTGTGTAAAAGCGGTACAAGAATAATTCGGAGGGTGTGTTATTCACCCGCGCTTTTCTTCTGCCCTTCGGCAACATCCCAACGCTTATCTCCCTTTCTATCACACCCCCCTCCTCGAACAAAGTCATTGCTTCTGCTTTCAGTTCCCCAGCTTCTGCCCTCCCCTCCCTGAGGCAGCGCCTGAAGCTCTCGGGGCCCTGCAGAGCATCCCGGGGCTGGGGTGACGCCCCCACCCCTGCTCCTGGAGCCCTTTACCAGGTACCAGCCCTGCCAGCTTGAGCATCCCGGGGCCGGAATGAACCTTCCTGCTCCTGGAGTTTATTATCCAGGTACCAGCCCTGCCAGCTTGAGCATCCCGGGGCCGGCGTAACCCCCTCCACCCCACTTTCTCCCGGAGCCCTTTTTCAGGGACCAGCCCTGCCAGTTTGAGGGTCTGGCCTGTGGAGAAGTCAAAGGAGGGCGGTAGTGCTCCCAGTCCCACGAGAGCGGGTCTCCTGGCATCGCCCCTCCTTTTCTGCTCCTTCCCACCGTGCGAGCGCGGGACTTCTGGCTTTAAAAATGGATTTCGTGCGGCCATAACGTTTGTGGTACCGTACAAAGGAGCATATTCATGGAAGCAAAAGAGTCTGGGTGGCTGGAAACAATATTTGGTTTGTTTCTTGCTTTCGCTCTGCCTGCAAAGTTTACAGAAGCCCTAAAGAGAAAGGAGGATGGAGGGTGTGTGTGTGTAATTTATTTTGAGGACAAACCAGTGAGATTTTTGTGTTTGGAACGAGCAATACCGACAAAACCTGACACGGCCACGTTCTCTTTCCTGCTGAACAGTAGCAGGGGACAGGTTGTGAGGAAATAATATCCCGTTATTTCATGTCTGTATATATTTATTTAATTATTTTGCGACTGAAATCTCGCAGCGGAGACGGTGCCTGATGGGAAAGGGTGAAGGCGCTGCAGAGGGACCTGTGCCTGCTCATCCCACAGGGATGAATGGAAATGCGTGGAGCGGACAGAAGCCTTCACTACGCTTTTAACATCTGGAGAGCTTTAGCCTGGCACAAAAGGGGAAAAAATAAAACCTCCATGGACTGGTTTTTTCCCCGGTTCAGGTATTGCTGTTCCTACTGAGAGCATCCTCTAGCTCGTTATCCGTTTCTGCTTCTTCTCTTTCCAATTCCTGGCGACTTGCGGGATTTTAGTTCCTCCCGCCCGGGGATCGGGAGACGTGGGACCTCCCACCTGGGACCAGACACTTCCAGCAAAGGTGGGAATTGCAGTAGCTTTGTGGGGAGAAGCTGCCGTGAGTTGTGACATCGTTCTCACGCTTCGTGATGATTAATCTACGTAGATATCGGATTATTTTATTTTATTTTTTAACCGCTCATTTCTTGAGGCAGAAACGCTGCCAAGTTGCTTGACTTTAGCAGGTCGTTGATTAATGGCTTATGACAACTCGGTGCTTAAGGCTTTAGACCTTGTTCGCACCTACCTCTCTCTTTTAAATAGAAAAATCCCGTTCAGCGAATCCTGCGAGTTGGTTGCTTTTTGGGGTTTTTTTTAGCCTGTGCACACCGTGGGGAAGGGTTCTTATTATTTTTTCCCCTCTTTACTTCCAAGACACAGTTTGAATTTAGGTCGAGAAGGTGGAAGAAACTTTGTTTCTCTCCTGAAAATGTAGCATGTTGGGGCTTTCTAAAATAACTGAGGTTCTCGGGCACAAGGGACAAGGTTCTACAGCGACTCCCGCCTTTAGACAGCAGCAATCAGCCCCCCTCCCCACCTCTGCGACCTTCTAATGGCTCCGTTCTTTCACAATTTACAGAAATCTGCCCCCACCAATATGCTGGATCCAGGGAATTCTGTATTCCAGCCTTTCCTGTTGCTCTCCCAGCTCTGTGTTTAGAAAGAGAGGAGGTGTGGAAGAAAAGAGGAGAAAAAAAGGGAAGAAAAAGAAAGTGAAGGCGGGTGGGGTGGGGTGCGTTGTGGGGGGGGGGGAATGCTTTAAATCTTTCCTGCAAATCTCCAAATATATGAAGTCTGAGGGAACAAATTCAAAGCAGGCACGGGCGCCTGAAGAGAAGTTAGAGAGAAATATTCTGTTCCATTCAAGCGCATCAAGGGTCTAGCTGAAGTCTTGTTTGGCTAAGGTCAGACGAGACTGGGTTCTCCAATAAAAATAAATCTCAAATTAATTATGGCCTCAAGCGAGGGGCCAGACGTTTGGAGCTAGTGCACTGCAGTCTGTTTTCTTGGCCTTCGGTATTTTTGTTTTTTTGTGCCTTAGTTTTTCAATAATAGCGGAATGGGGGAGGAAAGGGGGGCGGGGGCTGTTTTATTGGGACATGGAGTTCAAATAAAAGCAGCCAGGACACCGCTTACCCTTCCCTTCGCCCAAGTTGAGATGCAGCTTCAAAGCTACTGCATCGTCTCCACACCACTTTTAAGACTTTATGTTTTACATAGTAGCGATTATCAGTGAATATCTTTTCGGCTTCAAGGTCCCAAACCCGTGGGTTGGTTCTTGTAGAGCAAGAGAGACCCTATCTTTCAGTTGTGAGGCTGGAAAACTCGACCGATTCCTTTTTATTGCTTTAGCCGAAAAGCAGAGGTGTGCCCAATTAATTCAGTTTAGAATTTAGATTCATTTCTGGGGATCAAATCCCAGGGCTGTAGTTTGGGGCTTTTTGCTTGTGAGAATGTGGGGATAGAAAATAAACAAAACACGTCGCGCTTTTTATTCTGCCACGGAACCAGAGGAAGCTCAGCCCCGAAAATTTTAAACGTTCACTGAAGCTGGTGGAGATTTTTCCATCTGACAAAGACAGGAGCAGAATAGACCCTGGCCTTCTGCAGCCCTGGGAGAAGAGTGATGGTAAATAGTGTAAATATGGAGGAGAGAATATATAGGAAGTTTATAGCTATACATTACACACACGATATACCCAGCACAAGGCATATAAATACAGGTATAGCGAGAAAGATAGTTAAAAAAAAAAAAAAAAAAAAGAGGGCAGTTGGTCTCATTTAGTGACTAGCTGGTGGGAAATGAGCTCCTTTCAAGAGACAAAGTCAAGGTGTGGCTGCTGGTTTCTGGGGCTCCCCTCCCCTATTTATTGCGTTAGTTCAAAGCCACAGTCCCAGCCTGGGGGTTAACGAGGAGTCAGCTGATGCTCTTCGGGTAAGAGCGGGAGAAAGAAGCCGAACTCCTTTCCCATCCTCCGAAAATAATATTTCTGACCTGCAACAGAGGCCCGGGAAGGTTTTCATTACGTTTATTCCTATAGAATAACTAGACGGTTTTAATTATGAAGCGATAACCGCTAATCCCGCGTGAATTGCAGGCAGAAAATCCGTATCTTTGAGGTTATGTAGTCCCGGGAAGGGCTGGCATTGAACTACACCGAGGGGTTAACTCCTTTGATACTGGACGTGAAGTAGTCCTGGACCAAACTGCCCCCAGCACGTCTTTATTAATTTCAGTGGGATCAGACAAACCCGGCGTTTTTACCTCCTCGGTGTGAGGCTGCAGCCGGTGGAACCCAATTATAAGGACGGAGAGCGGAGGTGGGCACATGCCAAGCGCTTGAGATCAATATTGAACTAATTAAAATCTTGGGTTGAGAATTTCGTTTCATTCATAAAAGAGGTTAAATAAATAAATAAATAAATGAGGATTAACCGATTTCTACCAGCCTGTCCCAATGTAAGCATTTGAAATCTTCCGTGGTTGCCAAGATCAAATGGTTTTCCAGATGTCTGGTGGTAACCACATTAAACATATCCTAATTCCTTTACTGTATGTACATATGCATCCAAAAGTCGAGCATCAGATTAAAAGTTGCGCGCCTTGATGCAGCACTGTGCCTGGCGATGCCTTTGCTCTCCCCTGCCTGCCTTTGCTCTCTCTTTCTCAAGTAGATAAAGAATAATAATAATTTAAAAATAAATAATAATACTAAAGAGTCACTAAGCAATCACCTAGGATGATTCAGGGCTTGGCGCACGGGGTTTATGAATGTTTCAGCCTTTTCCAGAAAGTTTGAGATAACTTCAAGGGTGGCTTTGGGGGATGGGGAAGAGAAACGATGAAACAAAAGTTCTATTATTATATTATCTAGGAGGAAAATAGTAGATTGTTCAGCTTGTCTGTTATAGTGTTTAACAACTTCGCTCATTACCTTATCTCTTAGACTATTCGCAAATCTTTTAGACCAAACACAAGCGGAGATCAACCCTGATGGACCCGATCTAACAAGGGACCCAAAGAGGCTTCGTTTCGAGTCACTCTCAGACATGCAAAATAAGCCCCTGGAGGTTGGGGGGGGGGGGGTGTCACGGTGCCCGTCTGGCAATAAAATACAGAGTTGGGCTCCTAAAATATCCCTAGGTGGGCTGGAGGGGGGTCTGATGGACATCTGCCAACTTCTGGGACCCGCTGCGTGTGCCGGACTTGTCTGTCTCCTCAGCCCGGAGCTGGGGAAAGGGTGTTTGGCAAACGTTGGGCTCCTCTCTCATCACCCGGGCACGTTTTCAGGTGGTTTCTCACCCCCCTCCAGCCCGCCCGAGACCTGTCGGTCACGCAGCCTCAATCCCAAATGCCCTGTGAGGTCCGTGGATGACAGAGGCTCCTTCCAGGGTAATTTTTGTTTTGTTTTGTTTTTCCTCTTTGCTTTCGCGGTTAAAATCCTCAGCCTGCCCTCTCCCTCACCCCCCACCCCCGTTGTTTTTCGGGGCTGGTAGAGAGAGTTGTCTAGAGAGGAAACCATTTAGGTTTTGAAAGGATGCGTTTCACTCTCTTCCCTTTAACCTCTTGCTTTTCTGGTTGCTGCAGCAGCCTGCCATGTGGTAACGCTGGAGGGGGAGTGGAGAGTATTGCGGGCGGTGGGGGGGGGCACAGAGGAAAGAGGGGAAAAGAAAGAAAGAGTAATGAGGAAAACAAAGGGTTAACCATGATTTCTTTTAATTGAACTCCAGTTCTTGTGGCCCTAGGCAAGGGGGGACCTGACCCCGCTAGCAGCATCCAGATGTGCTGCTCTCCGGGGACCCCAGCGCAGACCCCTGGATTGTAAAGCAGACAGGGGGAGGACGGGGAGGGGGGAAGAGGGAAGGCGGTAGGGCTGTCCCCTCTGCTACCCTCCCCCCTCCCCGCCTCCCCTTCACCTCCTGGCTGCAGACGGCCTCAATCGCTGGCAAGCAACAAGCCCAAAACCTCCAGGTCTGGTCACGTTCAGTCCCGTGTCTGCAGCTGAACTAAAAAATTGTAGCTGAATTGATGAGGCTAATTTCAGAGGAGGGGGGAGGGAGGGGAGGGAGGGGCAAGGGGGATCTACAGCTCTCTCCTGCCAGCTTCGGGCTTGGAGAAATAAAGTATTAATAAGGCATCTCTGCCGCAGCCGAGTAGAAACACTGGTGGCATTATTGCATTTCCCTTTTGGAAGGGGCGGGTGCAGAATAATTTTGGATATAATTTTTATTCTCCCCCCCCCCACCTCCTCCCCCCTCCCCATTCCCCTCCCCGTGGTTGGACTAAAGACAGGGGGAAACAAAAAGCCTGGACACAACTGGCACTGGACAAGGTAAATCCTCTCCACAGAAAGATCTGACGTGCAGGGATCGTCTCCTGCCTCGCCACTTTTCTTCTTTTGGCTTCACCCTCCTTTTATTCCACCCTCTGCTCTTTCCTCGGGCTGCAGCAGTTTGCAGAAGTGGGGAATAAAGGACGCCTAAAGCGTTGCATGATGTGTTCCGCTGTTAGCTGCTTGTTATTTTTGCAAGGGGGGGGGAGTGGGTGAGCTGGACAGACGGGTATTGTCTCTTTTTCCTCGGGTCCTTTAGAGGGTTTCAGCTTTTTTTCCCGGAAAAAGGATAGCGCGTTTCTTTTCTGGTGATCGCTCCCGTTTGAATGAGAGAGAGAATTGCACGTCAGGGGCTCGCCAGGTCTAAAATGAGATTTAAAGGCTGATGGTTGGGGTTTGTGCAGTGCCCGTTCTGACACGGCATCCGGGAATGGAAAAATGCAGCTGATCTGACAATTACTGTCAGGTTCTTTGGTCTTTTTTACCTTCTAAAGTGATGGTACTTGTGCATTCCCTCTCCCCGAGTGGGGTTTTAGCGAGAAATTTGCACTGAGAGGAAACTGGGGAAAGTCCACCCAGCCCCTGAAGCTAAACGGATGGATTTCCATCCACCTCACTATCCTCGATCCACAGCCCCATATCCCAACCCCGGAGGCGACTGGAAGTGAAGGGAAGGGGTGAAAGTGGAAAAGAGCCTCCACTTGCCCGCAGCCGCGTTTCCAGCCTGTGTTTAATTGCTGGAGTCGTTTGTCTGTCTTGCATTATTGCACTTACCGCTCATTTCTGGCAGGGATCGGACCCTCGTCTCACGCTCCTTGCTGGGAGGCGTGAAGGAGAGGGGTCGAAATATGGTTTAAATACGTTTTAATCGCCAGTCTTTTTAATTTTCTCTCTCTGCCTGCCGCGACCGAATTGTATTTACGGTTTTCTCCCCTTAATTTTTGCCTGTGACTGGAAAACGCATTAATAAAAAAATCTGTGGGAAGAGACGGAAATTCAGTGAGTCAGGCAAAAGCTGCTCCAGCCAAAAGAAGAAGAAAAAAAAAAATTGCAAAAAACATGTTAAACTAAACTGTGGGATGACACACGGCGCTCGCTAATACGGGCTGGGGTGCAAGGCAAGGTCTGCGTTGGACTGGCTGCCCCAGCGACAAACAAGAGCTGACAGAGGTAGCTATTGTTCTGCCCCTTCTTATCTAAATGGAGCAAATATCCTGTATGTAAAATATATATATTTTCATCAAGAAGGCAGGACCAGTGGAGAGACGAAAGTTTCCTCCTCGAGTGACTTCACTTCCCAAAATTAGCAGAAAAAAACGTTTCATCCGGTTAACTGTCTCTTTTTCGCTCTGCTGCAACAACCAAAGTTAAAAAAAGAGAGAGAGCGAGGGAGGGAGAGAGAGAGGGGAGAGAGGAGGAGAGGGGGATACAGAGAGAAAAGAGAAACCCCTGGAAGGGTGAAAAGAGAAAAGAGAGAAGGATTTTAAAAAACAAAACAAAACTAAACAAAACAAAACCCCAAAAAACCCAACCCAAAACTTCAGGAGGCTTCGGTTGCAGGCTAAACCGGGTCAATGTGTGGAATATTGCTGGTACCGGCTGGAAGTTATTCTAGATGGACGGCACTATTAAGGTAAGGGGGGGACACAAGAGGGGTTGGGGGACCCCTCCAGCCGGGGGGGTGCTGGGAAGGGGTGCGGGGGCTGGGGTCTGGCTCCGTCCCTCCTCCCCGGCGCGGCCGGGTCCTCCTCCTCCTCCTCCTCTTCCTCCGCCGCAGCGTGTCGGGGTGCCCTGGGGGGGGGGGCTTCGGAGCCGGTCGACCCGTTCGTACCCCGCTTTTAGGGGGAGGCGCGGGGCCAGCCGTTTGCCCCACTCCCCCCGAGGAGAGAGGGGGGGCTCCGGGGACCTGCCCGGGCTCAGCGGGCTGCGGCGGAAAGGCAGTGACAGCTCCTGCCCCCGGGGCTCGGCGCTGCCCCGGGCTGCGAGGCGCCGGGGAGAGCGGCGGGGAGCACGGGGCGGGGGTGGAGGTGGGGGGGTGTTAGCTCGGAGGAGGTAAAGTGTCTCTGAGCTAGCCCCAGATGTGAGCCCCTGGCTCTGATTTCCTCGCCCGGCCCTGTTTGAAACGCACTGCTGGTTCTGGTGGTCGCCCGTGAGTTTCTTCCAGCAGATTTTGGTGGGGGTAGAACGCGAGGGATGGGGTGGGTTGGAGAAACATCACCCTGGCTTGGGGCGAGGCAGGGGGAAGGGGAAGCAAAGAGTGTGGCAAAAAAACCGCGAACATAACCAACCTCTGGTGGCCTTGAGCAACCGAGAACGCTGCTGGGACTTGGAGAGTGTTCCCCCTCCTTTCCCCCCAGCCAACCGGTCGGTCCTTCAGCCTCTGCAAAACTAACCCAAACCTTTTCCAAGCCCCTCGAGGTGGCTCACGCTGGTTCTCAAAGCCCAGGCAGCAGAGGGTTGACTTTCTTGCTTTGGGGGACCCTTGTGTAATTCTTACGGGCTCTTCTTGAGGGAGCCCTATAGCACAGAAGCAGCTCGAACAGAAGAGCCTTGAAGCGAGAGACGCTGTGGGTGTGTTTGGGTTGGAGGATTTCGAAAGATGCCTATCGCCTGGGTGGGGTGTTGATCTCTTCTTAAAAATCATCCTTTTTTTTTGGTCTTTTCTTGGTGTTTTCTTTTTTTTTTTTTTTTTTTTTTTTTTCTGACCTGTGGAGAAAGAAACTGCAACCTGGGCGGAACTGAAACTTTTTCCCTTAGATTGCAGCTTGTGACAAGTGCACTCTTTGGAAGGGTCTCAAAAGAAGGGGGAGGGAAGGAGATGAACAGGAAGAGAGAATGGAAAGAGGAAAGACAGAGGGAAATGAAAGGGTGCATGCCAGAAAGGAGGAAAGAAAGCGGGAGCATTGAAAACACAAAATCTGGGAGGTATGGTGGGAACAGGACACATTTTCCCCCCTACCTCCTCAGATCTGTAGCAAAAGTAACCCAGGCCTCATTCAGGGTATGTTCAGTGCATTGCAACCTGCTTTGATTTGTGGAGCTCTAACTATTGTGCAGCTAAAGTGCAGAAAGTGCCCATCTGCGCTGCACACATGGACTTGTTTCTCTGCACGGGCCACAAGTCACCCCCGTCCCATTCTCTGAAAGGTGCTAAAGTATTCCCATGACCCACGTAGCTCATGGTGCCTACTGGGAGCTCCTCCTCTCCCCAGTCACCCTGTGTTGCAAAGTATTATTGCTACCCCCCTCCTCCTCCTGGTTTGGAGATGAGGAACTGCAGCGCTTAGCAGCTAGGCTTTCAGTCACGTTGGGGAGGCTGTGGCGAAAGGAGGAACTCAGCCGCATCCCAGGTCACTGCCCCAGCTCCTGGATCTGCCCCCTGACTGTTCTACAGCCGTTTCTTATACCGTCCTGCTTCAGCTGCAGTCCAGAAATAATTTGGCTGTTTGAGCCAAGAGAGACAGGATCCAGATACACCAGAGTCTCCTCTTGTGTTCATTAACTGAGCAGTTCCAGGATCATCAGCAAGTTCCTGCAGGTCCCCATGTCCTGTTTGCCACCTCCTATAATTTGCCCCTTTTCTGTACCACGTAGATGTGCCCTCGGGATTTCTTGCAAATTTTCCTAGCGGAGAGAACAAGAGTGGCTTTCGCAGGAGTATCAAACCCTCGTGTTGACGGCTTTGCTGCAGTTCACCGCTAAAAGGAAGGGGTTAGACCACCTTGCCTAGCTTGCCTCAGGTGAAGGGCAACGGGAGAGGATGTGGCTTGAGATGCTGAAATGTTTTTAATGTGCTGAGTGAGCTCTATATATAACCTGTGCTTCAGGGTAGATTTTCTAAATTCTAGGGCAGAGTTAAGCAGACCTGTGCTGTATTCAGAGGAAAGCAATTTAACAGTAGTCATATCCTCAGGTCTGCTCTCCTGCGTGCATTGATTTATCTCGGAGCTGGGTGCTGGGGCTGGGAAATACGGCAGAAAGGTGCACGTAACTGACCGGAGAGCAGGAAAAACACCGAAAAAGGCTCTTTCGTTATCCGGAGCAAGAACACGTTGAGGGACCAGATGAAATCTGTGTCCTGATGTGGTTGAGAAGCACTAAGGGGCCGCCCTGACCCTAACCCGTGACACCTCTGTAAACTCAGAAATATAACTGGCTGCGTAGAAGATAAGTGCCATGCAGCGCAGAGAGGAGGGGAGAGGGCTACGCGTGGTTATCTTAAATTTAAACCATGCAAGTGACTGTTTTGTTTTTTCAAGTCTGTGCAAAACTATCCCATGGACTAATTGTTTTAATTGAAGGTAACTTGGTAGTAAGGGGATAAATCCACTGTAGTCCTGAGCTGTCCTGAGGGCTCCCAGTCGTGTGCTCCTGGGGAGACGGAGGGCGGACAGGGAATAGAAGTGGTCGGAATGATCCCATGCTACATTTGCATCCCCTGTGGACCTTGCATGCAAGTATGAAGTTGTCTTCTGATTCTTTTGGCCCGAAGCTCAGGGAATTTTATAGATATAAACAGATATTATGGGATCAGGTTGGGACTATAGGTCATCTTTCACCATCATGCAGTCACTTAGGTCACATGTGATATTGCTGAGCCAATGCACTGGGTCTAGAATGTGTCTTTGTCTCCATAAATAATTCTTTCTCTTGAGGGGAGTTGGATCAATTACTGAGATCATTTTTGGTTTTGTTGTGTTCTTCCTATAATCTGGTTAATATCTGGGAGGTGGACTGGCTGGCTTGAAAAGTGACCTCTAAAGCAACGCTCTAAAGTCTTTTATGGAGAAAGAAGTGCAGCAAAACATTATTGTTATTAGTTCATTTCCATATTCAGTTCATATTCTGTGAGCAGCGCTTGCAGGAGATGATTGGGAGCCAGTAAAACTCAAGACACTTTGTCTTTCAACTAATACCAGTTGATAATCTTTTTACTATATACCTCCTGATAGTTCAGATCACATCTTCTTTGGGTTAACATCCCACTTTGACTTAATTTACATTGTGTTTAGGGGGGTTGTTTTTTATTGCCTCAAATTAGATCAAACCTGGGTACATCTAATCTCAGCAAGATGCCCATGCGTGGACTCCCTCACAATAACAAGCACTGTGGTTTCAAACTGGTTTAATTGTTTCAGTTCCACTTTACATGTGGACAATAATTAAATTAGATACTCTTCCCAAAGCCCAACTGTTAATAAAAAAAACCCCTATATTTTTTGTAACTGCTGCTTTCATTCTGTGAAAATGTGTTTAGCTTTATGTTCTGGACAGAAGGGCTAGACCACCTGAAGGACATTCAATGAAAATTTTACATTTCTCAAGGAGCTGATAATCCTTCCGCGAGAAGACAACTTGTATGTTGGTGTTGCTATAGCAAAGGGTGGAGCAGGTTTCTATTGCAATCACTGGTTTTTGTCATTTGTGAACTGTAGGCGTTCGCTTCTCGTCCTGAAACTTAGCCATCAAGATCTCAAACTAAGAACATGTTTCCTTTTTGAGCAAGTTTAAATGTCTGTTTTTCCATTTTTAAATTGCCCTGGCGTTGGCCCTTTAGAGATGGCCTTTCCTGGCAAAGGGGCATTGACTCCTAGGGCAAGACTCTTAAACTTTGGATTGAAAAGGAAAACTAAATCGCAAAGATGTTTGATGTTTGCTCACTGGAGACTTTGCGGGTTGCTGTCCCTCAAAAGCAATTTTGAACAAAAGCCTCTGAAATTTGCAGGGTGTAAGTGATGATATTCCAATACCCTCGACCCTCTTCAGGTGACATTGCGTGATGGCTTTCTGATACATGACAGATAGAATGGTAATTGGGATATTTTTATAGAGCTACTTCATTTTCCTTCCGAGACCTGTGTGCAAAGGCACCTTTTGCCTTAGTATGAACTCACAGCCACGCCGTGGTGCTGGGTGCTGTCAGCTTGAGATGCTCAGTACTAACTCCTGTTTGCTATGCACATAAAACACCGAGGAAGTTACTTCAGAGTTGGTGGAGTGAGCAGCTCTGTAGTAGAACTGTTCCTGCTACGGGAAGGCAAATTAGTCTGAACTGAACCTAACACACAACAAACCAGCATCAACTGCTTAGATTTTCGGCACTTGGGGTTTCACTCTGAGGCTTTGAAGGGGTGCAGAGAGACTTGCCTAAGTTTCTTGCCACCACTGTGGATTTTACCCTAACAGGATGTGGTGACTTTAAGTAGTAGCATGCACGTCTTGAGGATTTCATGCTTTTATTTCAGTTATTTCTTTTCATTTTGTGATACTCGTCCTGTAAGATGAGGGTGAGGGGAGGGCCAGCTTCTGTCACTCCTTGCAGCATTTCTTCTAAGGAGAGTTTTGCCGGAGTCTTGGTGTGTAAAAGTGGAACCATTCATAGGAGCATTATAAGAAAGGGACAGAAATCAAGAGAAGAAAAGGTGGCACCTCCAAGTAAGGTCTTAGATGACATGCTGACAAGGTGAGATGTGCTGGGGAAGGGCATTTACAGCATTTTTTGCGGGAAGTAGAGTTTATTTTCTTCAGGTCTCTCCTTCCTGGTCTTACAGAAGGCTTTCCTCTTGATTTCAGTTCACATCTTCTCAGAAGGCTCAGGCCTAGAACTTAGGAAAGTACAACTAGAGCATCTTCCCTTCTTTCTCTCCCTGTACAACATCAGCATGTGAAGTTCTTTTAAAGCACCCCATAAGCTGCCTTTGAAAAATGAAAGGTTCTCATTCTGCTTCAGTTTACCTGACCACTTAAAGAAAGCCCCTATGTCCCATCTCAGCGCAAACATGCGCAAGCAGGAGAATTAAAGGAGCCAAGGGAGCCTTAACTTCAGATTCTCAGATATTTGTGGGTTTGCTAAACACCTAATGCTGCAGAAGCACAGTGTTAGTACAAGAGTGTGCATCGCTCGCCTGGAAAAGACAGGTCTAATACACTAAGCTTAGCTTTACAACTTGGTCTGAAGCCAACTTTCCCCCCAGACATAAAATTCTCTTTAGACCTCTCATTCTGAATTGAACAACAGACCTATTTCCAGTGTCTGTGCCTCTCATGTCCTCACACGTACATGGGAACATGAGTGCAAGATGCTTACGCAGCCTTGTCATGTACAGAGAGCTGCTTGCAGTGTGCTTCTCAGTTACACAAAGCCCCATCCCACTTCCATGGGGGATGCCTGAGAATGCTTTCAGAGTGAGCAAATGTTTGCTTACCAGGCTGCAAGGGCGTATTTATAACTGGGTTTGAAAATATGGACTAAAACATCACCATGCAAATATGGGTTTCTGCCTCCTCCTGGAAATCTGTTGCCTGATGGTGGCCCCAAGGCTTTGCTACCCTGTGTGCTGCATCTTCACAAACACCCGGGCAGGCAGGGTGCCCATCGAGCATCCCCAACCTAAACAGTGTAAACAGCAATGTACGCTACAGGACAGCGCTTCATCTACTCGATGGAGTTCCACATATCAAAGCCTTCCAAATGGCAATGCATCTACTGCTTATTTTCTTTCTTTCTTCCTTCCTCTCGTTACCCAGGCCATATAATTACTGATGTGTATCTACACAGCTAGTAACACCGATCTAGAAACCTGTCTCTTGTAGTAAAGCCACAAACGTTGCCTCCCTCCTCCCCCACCTCTGCTACCAAGCTGCAAGACAGAGACTTAAACAAAAGGGATGTATTTTACTGTGCATTACTGTTGAAGACATTTAAGTGTGTCCTGGTAAATCTTCAGTTTCTCCAGTGACAGCACCAAACAGGGACAATCAGTATTTGATACCAGAGACACTTTCATGTGTCTAATTCTGTTTTCTTTCCGTGTTTTGAAGCTGGAGCCCTAAAAATAGGTATGTAGGTGTGTATTTATCTAAGCAAATGGCTTGATTTGTAAAGTTGCTGGCAGCCTGTAGCTCTCATTAGGTACCTCTTCCCCCTGAAAAGCAGGCTGCTTTCTAGGTGCTTAACAAAGTATTTTGATTCTCTCTGTAAACATGTTGATTAAGGTCTGCAGATCTGGCTAAGGGGCACTGAATATACAAGTCTCACCGGAAATGGATGGGAGAACCCCCAGGCATCGTGCAAAATCTCAACCTTTGCTTCTCTTCTGCACGGGTGTGATGTGGAGAAAATGGCCTTGGCTTTTCATGTATATTGAGCATTCTTTCTGTTCCTGATATAGCTATATTTTCTAGAATACTGTCAGAAACACAGCTCGGCAGAGGCTCCTGTAGCAACTGTCATGGATACGACTAAGTTTATTGGTTTACTTGCATATATCTTGTTCCTGTTCTTCCAGCACAGATTAACCCAGAGCTCAACCGACCACAAAAAAAAGAAACAATTAAAAAAATTAATTATGAAGTGCCCATACCCCAGCCTGACAAAGCTGCACACCCAGGGTTTGAACGTTAGCATCCTGGCCCACGCTTGTCAATCAGGCAGAGGGAGTGAAAATAGCATAACGGGCTGGAGAGCCTTTAATTAGTCATTTGCTGATTTCTCAGTCAGCAAAAAACTGCCCTTCTTAACAAATGCTGGTTTTGATGTGAGGGGAGGGGAGAAGTCTGCAAGAATACAGGTTTTTTAAGTTGGTCGATGAGTGAAAAAAAGAAACTGGAGTAAGATCTGGTGGGGTCAGTGGAAGGTGTGGTGAGTTCGGGAAACCGATTTGTGTATGATGAGAAAATTCTTCTTTGAATGTCTTTTATAGCAGCTTTCTTTTTGGAAGAAGAAAAAAAGATAAGGAAAAGATTAGGAGAGGTTAAATACT
>JANHGN010007739.1:0-13965 GCA_024605025.1 Megaceryle maxima | reverse complement strand
GGTGGTAAATGGGAGGAATAAGCTGGCTCTGCCGTGTGTGGCTCCTGTGAGGTCCTGCTCTGTGCCTGGTGGGCTGCAGAGGCTGCCTCCTTGCTGGGAAAGGAATTTACCTACAGATCCCAGCAAAGCTGCTCCAACCTCGACCTTATTTTATTCTCACAAGTGGCTGAACCAAGGACTGCTCGGAAGCATCTATAGCACAAAGCTTGGCAGAGAGCACCCTCCAGTGGGCACTGGGAGGCCAGTGGGAGCCCCACAGCTGTTGCTTGCTGCATACTGAGCACCGGAGGGACCCCAGCATGGCAGGGACCCGGTGTAAGGGCTCCTGGGAGCAGCTGGAGCAAAGCAGCTCCAGCTTAGAGCCTGCACCCATCACATCTTGCTCCAGTCAGGTGCTGCTCGTGGGGAGCATGGGTTTGATTCACCCCCGTGGCCATGGGCTCCAGCTGAGTGTTGCACTCAAATGGAGGTGTCAGTGTAGTCAGAAGCAGTTCTGCAAAAATACACAGATTTGGCTGTTGGATGGCAAACCCTGCAGGCATTGGTCCCAGCTGCTGCCACTGCTCTGGCTTTACTGGCTTCCAAGAGGGTATCTGGGGTGGGAGACTTTGTACAGACGTGATCCTTACTCAGCTCACCAGATAATAAGTGAGAAGACACAAGGCAAAGGCATTTGCTGAGCTGCCCTCTCAGTGTGGGCACACGGCTCCTGGTGGGGTTTGCAGGACACGGGCAGGTTGGGGCACCCCAGGGTTGCCCAGCCACTGTGCAGAGGCTGCAGCAGAACCCAGGGCTGGGTGGTTGTACAGCAGCTTGCAGAAGCTAGTCCCCAGCAAATGCGAGAGCAGAGGAAATCCCAACCCTACAATGAGGCATCCACCAAAAGTGTTCCCCCTCCTCCAGCATGGTATTACGTCAGCTCGGGGTGAGGGCAGCTGGGCTTGGGGCTCTGGGCTCCTTGACGTGCCTCCTGCTCCCTCCCTCCTGCTCCTCTCGGCTGGAAACAAAGCGGGGGCCAGGCCTGCAGCTGTCTGAACCCCTGTGCTTTGGCAAGTAACTCGGAGCTTACAAGCTGCTGCCTGGTGCTTGCTGCAGTGGGAGGCCCCAGGACAAGCAGGGGAGAGGAGGGAGGTCAGGTCCCTCTGCTAACCCCAGCCAGGATCCTGCCGTCCCCATCCCTGCCCCCTCATCAGTGAGCGAGGCTCATCCAAAGCCCTGCCACCCAAAAAGTACTGCCTGAGGCATTGTGTCCAGGGCACACCATGTCCCCTGCCTCCAGGGAGATGCTCCGCTGTGGGGCAGAGTGGAGCTCGAGCAGGAAAATCATCCACTCCAGCATCTGGTTGCAATCACTGTTTGCAGAGCTGGCTACTGGCCGGGCAGGAGCTTCGCCAAGTGAGCTGTTTCCCACAGGATCCCTCCCGAGCCCATCACTCCAGGAGCATCCGTTCCAGCGAGCTGCGTCCCTGGAGCAGCGCCTGGGCCCTGGCTCTGCCCATGCTGAGGGCTCTGGCCCTGGCACAGAACTGAGATCCTTCACCTGTGGGGACATATTCTGGGGCCAGGCTGCTCCAGCACTCTTATCCCACAGGATTGCTCCCCTGGGGCTGGTCCAGCAGCTCCAGGACTATTGCAGGGCTGTGGCTGCACATTTCCAGCCTCCTGCCCTGGCCAGCCCTGCTTGTCATGTTAACGATTGTCATCATAATGAGGTGACTTCATGATGCAGCTTGCTTTACATCTAAAGGGTTGTTTTAGTTTTCTCATGCTAAATATTTGACAGAAGATTTAAGGAAAATGCACTCCATTTAGAAGTGGGGGGGAAGACAGTTTAAGTTGCTAAGCAACCAGTTTTTGTGATTTATTAATGCCCTTGCACTGTGTGATGCTTTTATGAATCCCCTGGCTCCCAGAGTCAGGTGATATCTCTGCTTGCACTTGATGGTGAGGTGTTCAGACCTCTCCAGTTGCAGAGAAAGGCTTGAAAATGAGGCCAAAGTCACACGGAAAGCAGGAGAAAAAGCCCTTGCCACTTAGAAGGCTTAAAATCCTCCTGTGTGCTAAGCCAGCCCCAAGACCTGGGAGTGAGCTGAAGCAAATGCCAAACGCCCCAGCACTGCTGCCGTAATGAGCCTGTGTTGCGAGGCAGAGCAAGAGGAAACTGCCTTGAAATCAGAAGAAAACTGTCTAAGGAGTCATGTTTTGGTGGGGTTCTCTGACTGCTGGCAGGGTTGTGTCCGGCTGCGCCTCGCAGCAGTTACAGGGGGACAGTATAAACCTGGCTCTGAAATTTTTCACTATAAGGAAATCTTGAAATAAGCAGATCGGTTGGAAAAGGCACAAAACCAGGCGTACTGTCCGTGTGTGTTCCTTCTCGTTTGGCAGGAGGAGAGGCTGCTGCTGGGAAGGGTGGGTGGGCTGGGAAGTGAGCAGAGTGGGCTTGGCATAGCCTGTTCCTCCCCCTCTAGACCTGGGCTGCTGACCCTGATGGGCTCCAGATGTGCCCATTACCTGGGCGATGATTCACAAGAGAGGACTGACCAGGCTGAGAGAATGGGGCTGACATCTGGTGGGGTGTGCCCCCGTGCCTCAGTTTCCCCCTCTGCCATCCACAGAGATCTGCATGGTTCCGTCAGGGTAGGTGCCTCTACAAAGCTGCTGTGTGGTTCCACAGGTGGTATGTAAGAGCTGGACACTCCTGGAGGGTCGGGAGACCTGCATTTGTCTGGGGCAAAGTAGGGATAATGTTCTGAATTTGCCCTCTCCAGCTTAACCCCATGCACTGGGAAGATCTCCTGTGTGAGACATCAACCCGTGTCCAGCCCTCTCTCCACAACCTCTCTGCCATCCCTGGCAGATGCTCTGCTCATCCCAAGCCGTTTCAGGGGGACCTTTGCCTCGCCCTCTGTCCTGCTCGGACGGGGACAGCCCATCTCCTATGGCCGCCAGAATATGCTGCCAGTGCACACTTTTCTTACCGAGGAGGAAAAAATATTGGCATGAAGAATGGATTAAACAAGAGTACGTTAAATTTAGCCTGGTTAGGGAAGGTCAAGAGGCTCCTCGAGTGCTGGCAGGGATCCTGCCGTCACCGCCGCCCTCGCACCTCCTCATCAGAGGAATGCCCGTGCGCTCCCGAAGGGACACAGGGAGGGCAGAGCCTGCACCGGGGATGTCCGTGCCCTCAGCCCGAGCAGTACGAGCAACGGGGTTCCCGCCGGGGGACACCTCGGAGCGGACCCGCGGCTCCCCGCCGCGCACCGCGTCGGGTCCGGTCCGTCCCCTCCCGGCTGCCGGGACGCGCCCCCGGGCCCCGCCGCCGGCCCGAGCATCCCGAGCGGGGCTGCCCCTCCCTCCTCTTCTTCTTCCTCCTCCTCCTCCTCCTCCCACCGGCCGGCCCAGAGCCCTAGCAGCCGCGGGGCTGGCCGGGGGAAGACGAGCCGAGCTGGACCGAGCCGAACCCAGCCGAGCTGGTCCGAGCGGAGCCGAGCTGGGCCGAGCCGGGTCATGCCGTTCTATAAGCGGAGCGTGGAGGCGCGGCGGGGTCCCTCGGTGCCTCTGGCCGAGCTGCGGGACGTCTGTAGCCGGGCGGCTCTCATCCTGCTCCGTCAACTCGCCGACCTCTGCGGCCACTCTCTCGCCCTCCTGGGAGACATCGAGGGTCACGTCCTGGCCTTGGGCCGCCGCACCGGGCGTCTGCACCGCCGGGCTGCCCGCCTGCAGGCGCTGCTGCGGGGCCGGCCGCTGCGCGGGGCACTCGCCGGCCCAGGTAAGGCCACCCCTGACCAGCCCCGGGCGGTCCTGGGTCCCGCAGCCCCGAGGGGTGCAAGGGTGGGGAGGTGCCGGAGTGCACCGTGCTCCGCGGGGGTCCAGTCTCCCCTCCTCAGTGCAAGGAGGACTCCCTGCTCCGACGTGGTCCCCTCTGGGTGTCCTGTGTCATCTCTCCGTCGTGGGTGAGCCACAAAGGATTTTGCTGTCGAGGTCCCTGCTCAGATGTTTGGCATGACCAGGGTACGGGGTGGTGATGCCACCTCGACGCCCAGGGAATGGGGCAGCAATGTCACAGCGATGCCCGGGGAACAAGGTGGCGATGCTACCGTGATGCCCTGTTTGTCACAGTAGCTGGGGCAGCGTGTGCCGGCTGTGGCATCGGGGTGAGCCAGGGACAGCCCGGCAGCCGCCTTTCCCTCGGCCCGGCCTTCCTTCTCCCGCACGCAGCGGGCACTTTCCAGGCCGCCTGCCAAGCACGCGTTTCACGCTGCGGCCCCGATTACCAGGGGCTGTTTCATTCCTGGCTCCCTGGGAACGTGGGGATGCCAGGCTGTGAGAGCTGCTCCTCGCTCCCCAACGCTGTGAGGATGCTTCCCGCGGTGACGGGGCAGGGACTGAGATGGCCGTCCCCTTGCTGGCAGCTGTAGGTCAGCGTGAAGCAGAGTCACTCAGGGTTTTGTGCGGCCGGGCTGACTAGTGACATCCTGGCCATCCCGTTAGCTCACCCCTCTCCTGGCAGTGAGCGGGGTTTGGTTTTGCCCGGACTGCTTTCATTTCCCATTTCAAGCATTTCGGTTTGGCACAAGCTTCTGTACCGGGTCAGAAGCGGGCAGCCTGTTTCAGAGGAGCTTAAAATAAGCTTGTTTTGGAATTGTTTATAGAAGTTTATTTTAAAAAGCTTGGCAGGGCGGAGAGGGGGAGCGTTGTTGGAGCACGTTCTCCCCGGCAGCGCAGTGCATTTCTCATGCCCTCAGCAAACCGCGAGTCCCTTGTGCTTTCCACAAACCCCCTTTGCAAGCGCCGGTTTGCTGCTCTGTCTGCACGGAGCCACGGGGAATGATGGACAAACCCTGGCAGCACGCTTCCTAGAGGTAGGGAGTGAGTGGGGTGCTCAGGGATGATGCTCTGCTCTGCAAATGCTGGGGGAGCAAGTCGGTTACCGAGGTAAGAAGAGGCCCCTGCTGTCCTGTGCCTTAGTGGGTAGAGAAATGAGGGGACAAGGAGGTGCCACAGTGGCCCAGGCTGACCCATGCACAGCACCAGTGCAGTGCCAAGCCCTGTGTTGTCATCACCGTATGTGCTGGACCTGTGTCTCCTGCAGGAGGAGCTGGCCGTGATGGTGACCAGATGGTCCCTCGCCAGCAGGTTGGCAATGCTCTTGGTGGCCGTGGTGGCTGCGGGAGGTGAGGAGGATGGTGTTTGGAGAGAGGGCTGCAGCGCGGCAAGGGTGGGGAGGCAGCTGCTGCTGTGAGCACGTGGGGTTGGCAGCCCCCGGGTTGTGTTTTTGGCTGCACGTCGGTGCCGTTGCTGTTTCGGTTGCTGTTTGTTTTCCTGAGAGCATCAGGCAGTCGTGGGGGAACAGTTAGTGTCTCTGGAGGACGAGAGCTCTGTGCAAGCCCCCAGTGCTGTGGGGAGAGCGGGGACAGCCCAGAGCTGTGAGAGAACGCTTCACATCAAGCTGTGGCACCGTGCGGGATCCCTGGAGTGAGGAGCAAGTGATTAACAGCACCCCACGCAGGGTTTGGGATTTATTTTTTTCTTCACATTTTCATTTCTTGGAGAGGATTGAACAGCAAAAATCACTTTTATCCTCTTTAGCTGGAATAAACCCCAACATCTTCTCCCTGGGAGACACAGGGAAAAGTCACCCGGGACTGAACGTGCCCTGGCATAGCCTTCATGCAGCTGGGTGATGTGCCTCAGCCAGTCTGGCCAGCTCATCAGGACAGTGATGGAGTAGGGCCCAGGAGTGAGCAGGTGCCATCCCACCCAGGTGGGGCTGGAGCCAACACCATCCCTGCTTGCTGTCACCTCTGCTGGGCCAGGTTAGTCCCATCCTCCCTGACACCACATCTCAGGGCTTTTGCAGTGAGTGGGACCCCTTCCAAAAGATGGTCCTTCAGCTCCTGGATTTGGACATCCTCAGCTATGTCAGGAGCCATTGCCTGACTTTGGATCCTCTCAGGCAGGCATAAAGGGATCCAAAAGCCATGGGTCTCCTCACCAGCAAGGGAAGTCCCATGGCTGGGGCCTAAGGTCACTGCTGTGCAGCAGGATGCATCCATCTGTCTGTCCAGAGGCTGGTGGGAACTGCTTAGTCTTCCTCATCAGGAGGAGGAGATGCTGGTGCTGGGCCATCTTATCTAGACTGGGCTTTTCCCAAGAAAAGTTGGAACAGAAGATCCTTGAGGTCCCTTCCAATCCGGTGCTCAGTGACCAACTCTGGCATAGCAGCATTGCTGCGGGACAAAGGAATCTCCCGGCGAGGGGCTGGGGGAGCGCTCGCTCCGAGGAGGCTGCGCGGTCATTTTCAGTGTGAGGCGGCAGCCAAGGGCTGTCGGATTCCTCTGCTCTTATTCATCAGCCGTCGCGTGAGAGCGGGGAGGGTGCGCACCCGTACCGGGGAGCCGGGCTCATCCTCCCGCTGGCGCGTGGGCTCGCGGGGGTCCTGGGGTGGCACCAAACCTGTCTCTCCTGCCAGCACTTGGTGCTGGAGGCGGGGGCCACTTTGGAGTCCAGGAAATGCCCTGGCCTCATGGCTCTTGTGCTGATCCCTGACTGGGATGCAGCTCTGTGGGCACCAGCTGGGTGACACCAGACAGTGCTCCCAGCTCAGGCCTCGCCCCTGGGGACCCGGCGGTGCTAGAAATAAATCTCAGCAAAGCAGAGGATGGGGCCCGGCGCCGAGAACTGTTCAAGCCATCGTCCCTGAAGAGCTGCAGGGACGGTTGCCCGGAAGAAACCCTGGGCGGTGCTGGCAGGAGGAGCTGTTTATGGCTCCTGCCGAAATATGCAGCATTTGGTGTCCTCTGACCTCACAGCCCTTGCCTTGTAACAAGCCATCGAGAGAGGCAGAGCCACCCCTGTGCCCCCCGCCCAGATCTCTCCTCACGGGTGGGTAAGGGCTGGCAGAGGTGTTTTCCAATCGATCCCATCACCAGTTTGGAAAAAAAAAAAAAAGGCAGAAAGAAAGCAAACAGGAAAAAAAAAAAAAAAAAACAAACACAAAACAAACAAACAAAAAAACAACACAACAACCAAAAAAGCAACCCCTTGCTGACTGCCTCTAGTGTCTTGCTAGGCTGGAGTGGCCAGAGCGTCCCTTGGAGCTGCTGCTGGGGACAGCAGCTGCAGGCACCCCTCCCAGCTGCAACCACAGCCCCAGGGACAGGCCCCTGTGAACCTCCTAGAGCCCCACAGCTCTGTTCTGGGGGGCCCACAGCCGCCCTCACCAGCTCCTCTCTGTGGCATCAGTGCCCTTCATGTCGGAGAGGTGCCAGGAGCAGTGCAGGGCTCTCATCCTGCAGAGCCACGGGGACAGAGACCCCTCACACCCAGGGGACAAGAAGAGTCTACCTGGAGGGAGATGTGGTTTCAGTCCCCACCTGCTGGGACAGACACTTGTCACGGGGAAGCTCAGAATCTCCTTGCCCATCAGGACAGGCTGTGGCGAGCATGGGGTGGAGGCTGCTAGTCCCTCCACAGCAGTGCCAAAGGAGTCTGCAGAGGTGCCTGCCCTGGGAACCTGGCAGTGCTCAGCTGGGCAACGACCCACCACAGCCTCCCAGAAACCACCCAGACCTCCACCGTGTTTCCTCTGACTGCTTTTTCCTAAGCCAGCGGGGATTTTGGGGTCGGAGGGGAGAGTGAGGCTGCCTGAGTGCCGGTGGGAGGCAGGAAGCTGACGGAGGCTGGGAGGGATGGATGGATGGATGGACGGATGGACGGATGGACAGCTTCAGCTGCCAGAAGCAGAGGAACGGGAACTGGAGCCGCACCCTCCCTTCAAGAGGAACTGTCTGCATGAGCAGCTCAGCG
Source organism: Megaceryle maxima (assembly GCA_024605025.1). Classification (NCBI taxonomy): domain Eukaryota; kingdom Metazoa; phylum Chordata; class Aves; order Coraciiformes; family Cerylidae; genus Megaceryle; species Megaceryle maxima. Next base: position 6,156 of record JANHGN010007739.1, on the reverse strand, counting down.
AGAAGGCAGTGAGATGAGTAACGCACGTCTCCCACCCGGCCCGTGCTGGCCAATAGCCAGCCTCGGTGGCTGGCCGAGAGCCACTCTGAGACACCATCCCTTCCCTTCGGCAACGTCCCTGCTCTGCTGAGGTTGCTGTGAGGGAGGAGCAGCCCTGGCTGGCTTTGTCCCCCTCCTTGGTGACAATTCCCTCCCAGCACACCTCACCAATGGCTGTGTGGTCCCTGCAGTGCCTGGTCCCACTTGAGGGGACACACTCGGGATGTCTTGAGAGCTGATGTTGAGTGTGGCATCTCCAGCTCATTGTCACAACCCCTCTCCCCCCCGTTGGGGTTTTGATGGTGCTGGGATTCCTGCTTAGATGGACCCAATTCTTGCTTCTGACTGGGAGCTTTTTGAAAGGTTTTATGTGAGAGCTGGTTTGTCTGGTGGTCTGACTGGTCTGATCTGACTCCTCAGGAGCTGGGCTGTGGCCATCAGGGGCAGCAGGTCCTTGGAACCCCTGTCACCCAGCAAGAAGTTCATGGAGGCCTGAAGGACGTAGCCAGCACTGTCCCCTGGCAGCCTCGCCCACCCCTGGCATTGTATTCGGTGTGGTACGGTGGAGTTGTGGCGGTGCTTGTGCAGTGGAGCGGTGCCTCTGGGAAGCACTCACAGCACCCCACTGCAGGGAGCACAGCAGCGGTTACGGTGCGCGGGAACAGGGATGAGCTTCAACTCCTGGATCTCCAGAGAAACTCACGTCATCTTGAAGCAGTCTGAAGGATGCGTTCACCTCCATGTGGAAGCCAGAGTTGGAGCTTGCTTTGGCAGCCCGTTGTGCAGCTGCAGAGCTCTCCCTGATGCTTGGAAGAGGACGAGGTGTGAGCGCGTGGCAGCGCGTCCCAAGCCCGGGCCCTGGCTCCCAGTGGGCAGGGATTTCAGCAGTGCTGGCAGCACTGGGCTGCTGTGGAGGCAGGGCTGGGGCACGGTGGGGCTGGCAAAGCACGTGGGGCACCCCTGCCCCATGCATGCCCCTGAGACATGTCTTGTGGTCTCGCCACCACTCATGGGGGGCTGTGGCTTTGCTTGGCTCTGCTCAGTGTGTCCCAAGTGCCACCGAGGGCTGTCATGTGCCAACACTGTGCAGGCTGGGCACCTGCTGCTCCACTCCTGATGGGCATAGGGGGAAAAGAGACCCACCAGGGACCTCTCATGGCTGCCAAAGAACCCCTCAGTCCCCTGGGGACTCATATCCAGCTCCCAACGTAGCCTGTGCTACCTGGGCAGCTGGTGCCCGCAGGCAATGCCCCGCACCCTCCAGCCACTGGCACAGGGCTGGGCAGCTCAGGGACCGTTTGCTGGCAGCACAAAGCCCGTATTGAGTGAGAGCCGGCACGGCACTGAACGGGCTGAGTATGCTGGTGGGGAGAATTGGCTCTTCTTCTCCTGTGCCGTGCCAGAGGGCTCTGCCACCCTCCTCCTGCGCTCGTGCCTGGCAGTGAGGACAGTGGCCCGCAAAGATGCCGCTGGCAGGGGAGCAGACGGGTGCTTCAGGCAGCAGCAGCGGCATGTGTGCTGCTCTGGGTGAGTACCCGTGGGGGTGACGGACCTCAGTGCTGATGCCAGCCGGGCACAGTGTGACCCTTGGCAGCTGGTCACAGCTCTGGGAGCCTCAGGAGAGCTGCCCGGCAGTGGGAGGCGGCTGAGCACGGTGGGCAGTGGGAGATGGGGAGCGGGTCGGGTCATTAGCCCCTGAAGTTAATGCGATGGTGTCAGATGGGAGCAGCCATGTGGGGGGAACAAGCTAATCCCACAAGGAAGGGGTTCCTGTAGCACATGGCAGCAAAGTCATAGAATCATGGCTTGGGTTGGAAAAGAACCTTGTAGCTCATCCAGTCCAACCACTCCCCCATCACTGCCAGGGCACCACTGACCCATGGCCCTCAGCACCACATCTTTACAGCTTGGAAACCCCTCCAGGGATGGGGACTCCAGCTCATCCCATTGCATCCCCTCTGGAGATGCTCTAGTTCATCCCATTGCAACACACATTAGGAGAGAAACCCACCGGCTGTGGACGGCGCCTGGATGAGGCTGAAGGCCCTGCTGACTGGTGGGTACCCAAATGGGTCTGGAGCAGGGCAGGGGTCTCTAGGCTCCTCCAAAGCAGGTAACAGGAAGGGGGGTGATAGGGTGTGTTCATCTGGGGCGTTCTCAGCAGGCTGGGATTGGAGGTGGTGGTGTCTGGCTGTAGCAAAGCATGTGGCAGTGGGACAAAGCCACCTTTGCTCCTTAAGGTCCTTCCAGACCTGCCTGTGTCACCTGGTCTGGAGGTGGCAGCTCCATCTCGTACCACATGTAGGCGGTTGGTGGGTGCGCGTTGGCTCGTGTCGCATCTCAGCTGCACTGGGCTTGCTGCCTGGCACCCTCACCCTCCTCTGCCTCACAGGGACCATCCCGGCCATGGCAGATTGGCCTGCAGCCTTTCCACGCATGCCCAGCTCAATGCCCAAGCGACGGGGCCGCACACCCGGGAGCTGTTTGCTGGAGCTGGCAGACGGGCAGGAGCTGCCAGATCATTTCCCAAGGCGGCAGGAAAAGGCCAGCGGGGATTTTCTGCTGCAGCAAGCGGCGTGGGCACAAAGGGAGGTTAGCGCACGCAGGAACAGGCAGCAGGTGTCTGGGGACGGGAGCTGCCTGAGGGCCGCTGCCAGCACCAGTGCCTACCCTGCCGCAGCCCTCGCCGGCCCCTCGTGGCTGTGCAGCCCCGTGGCTTTGTGGACCCTCTGCTCCTGGTTCAGCTGGGTCAGGCTGTGGGTGCCTACACCGTGCATGTGGGAATGGCTCGTTTTGTACTCATGGGGAAATCCTCAGGGCTCCTGGTGCAGGGGCTTGGCTGGAAGAAGTCTGGCAAAAGTTTGGGGGGATCGTGCTGGTAAAAGCTGCCTGTTGTCCCCAGGGCTCTGCTCACCCCAGGACAGGCGTGGCAAGAGGTGCGGGCAGGGTGGCAGGAGGCCTCGCCTGTCCTACACGTCACCCTGCTCCCCCAGGAGTTCTCCAGTCCCAGGGAAGGGCTGTGGCTGAAGGGAGCCCCTGGGCAGAGCCAGGAGCTCTGGGCACACAGCAAGGGGCAGGCTGGTGGGTCGTGCCAGGCTGTGCGTGGTGCCCACCAGCCTGTGCCGAGGTGAGCTGCCCACCTGTGCCTCCATCTCTTAAAGCCTTTCCCCAAACCCATGCCTGAGCCTCTTAGTCTTGCTGCCAGTGTGGTAGGGGTGTGTGCCATCCCCTCCCCACAGGCTGGCACAGGGGGCTGCTTGAGCTGCTGCAGGATGGAGTCCGGAGCAAAGCCCTTTGCCTGGCCGCCCAATCCTTGGTGATTACAGGAGAGGGGAGGCTGGTGCTGCCCAACAGCACGGATGGTGGGGTGGCATCGCCTCTCCAGGGGTCCCAGCTGGCTGGAGAGACGCCAGCTGGCAGCCGTGCCATGCAGGGCAGGCTGGTGGGACGCTCCGTCTCCATGGCTCCGGCATCCGCAGCAGGGCCGTGTAGCTATATCTTTAAGAAGGGCCTGGGCTGGGGTGGGAGAAGCGTTTCCATCCAGCCTTCCTCACAGCAAACCTGGATCGAGTTAGCGGGAGCGAGCGAGGGAGCGAGCAGCAGAGTTGGCGCCGTGGCCGTCCCCCTGCTCGTGGGGGCCAGCTCACTCCATGAGCGGCCGTGGGGGCTCAGAGCGGCCGGTGGGGTGTGGGACAGCCTTCAGTCCCCGCGAGGGGAGGAAGAGGAGGAGGCAGAGCTGGGTACGTAGAAGTTTTATCCTCCTCCCCCCCGTTGGACTCCCTGCCCTGCTCCGGGGACGAGTGCTGGGAGCGTGGTGGGTGCATGGCACAGGCCGGGCGGCCATCTCCAAAGGTGGGTGCTGGCAGCAGGCAGCCCCAGGGCTTGTCCACACAGCCAGGGCTGGCAGAGACGCCTGCTCGGCTCTTCTGGGCTCCTACCCACCCATGCTGGGCGATGGGGATGGTGGGATGGGGCCAGCCAGGTGCCTCATCACCTGCCATGCCAGGGCTCACCAATGGTGACAGCAGGCAGAGCCCTGGGGGGATTCAGGGTGCCTTGCTCCCTGGGCAGCACCCGTGCTCAGCCCTAGGGCTGGATGAGTCCCCCCTCTTCCTCCCCACCTGCGTGGGCTGGGGCAGAGAGCATCCCCTGGGAACCTGCCGGGACAGAGGTGCTGGGGGATCTGGTGGCCAAGCAGGGGGAGCAGCCGGTGCCCCATGGCACCCCACGTCACCCGTGATGGGCTCGTAACTGACACAAATGAGTGATGGCATCGTGGCATGTGGTGGCCATCCGGGTCTGTGCTGGTTCTCTGAACAGCTGCTTTGGGGTGCATTCTGTTCGCCCGAGCCAGAGGAGGCTCTGGGCAGCTGGGGGTGCAGGTGAAGGTGGTTGGGGTGATGAGGGATGGGGTCTCCCTGTCCTCTGGGCCTGACCTCTATGTGGGAAGCAGAGGCCTTGCAGCTTGTCCTATGCTGGTGGCACAGTGGCCATCAGAGGACCACCTTGCTGAGCACACCGTGTTTTCCCTCCCCTGAGCAGCCTGGGGGGCCCCAGGGCAGCGGTTCTGAGCCTAGAGAAGAGCCTGGCTGGGGCATGACCATATGCTGTCTGGGCAGGACGTGCCGAGCTCTGGGAATTGAGCACACTGGTGCAACCCCTTGGTCCCCCAGTATGCCCACTCCATGTACAGCTTAGTGACAGCAGGCACTGAGACATGGCTTCTGGGACACAGCTGCTCGGTGAGGGCCAGGCTGCTGGTTCCTCCAGCTATGGGCAGACCAGAGTCTGGAGGGTGCCACCAGCCACAGCCCGTCCCAGGGAGCAGGGGTTAGCTCCCAGTACGGCTCCTGGGACACGGAGCAAGGAAATATGTTGCTGCACTGGAGGAATCCCAGGAATGCAGCACCCGGAGGGGACACGAGGTGGCACGGCAGCTTCAGCCCAGTTCTTGGCAGCTTCAGCCCAGCTCTTGGCAGCTTCAGCCCAGCTTTCCAGTGGCTGCGGGTACGTCCCCTTCGGCCAGGGCAGCTCAGCAGGGCAGGAGGGCAGGAGGTCACCTTCAACAGGGCTGCCAAGCGCAGAGCTTGGGAGTGTTCCAGCTCGGCCGGGACCCTGCCGGTGGCCGTGCCCCTCCAGCACCCCCTGACCGGGCCAGGGGACCCCCTCGGGGTGCTGGCAGAGCCCCGCGGCACTGCCCGCTCCGTGCGGTGCATGTGTGGGGCTGTGCGGCCCTGGCCCCGCTCCACAGCCCTGGACCAGCCTCGAGCCGTTGTTCTCCAATGAGCTCATCTCTTTGGTGGTGATTATTTTTTAACATGGTCTCTTGGCCAGAAAATAATCGGCTCATGCACTTAGCAAGTGTTTATGGCTTCTTCAGAGAAGCTGCTTTCTCTGCTACTTCTGAGAGGCAGAGCTGAGTCGCTCCCTGCATTCAGGGCCAGCCCAAGACCCAAGTGCAGACTTTTCCCCGGCTTCAGGGTCTGCTTGGCTGCTTGCACCCTCCAGCCTTGTCCGTCTCCGTCACAGTGTACCCCAGTGCCGTGGGTGGGAAGGACCGTCCCATCAGGAGCTGCTTTGCAGTGTGGGGAGCTCGCTTGGGCTGCGAGAAGCACACCGCTGGGAAAGCGGAGGTGAGCTTTGTGCACCCTGAGGGCTCGGGGGGGACACGAGGCGTAAGGCTGGACCAAAAGACATGCCGAGTAGCTCATTTGGCTCCCTGGACTGGGTGTGGAAAGAGCTGTCCTGTAATCGAGGACCCTCCCCAACCCACAGCAGGGATGTTGGCAGAGGTGTTGCTGCAGCATGGTGGAAAAAGACCTGGGAGTGTTTGGTCAACAGCCAGCTGAATATGAACCAGCATGTGCCAGGTGGGCGAGAAGGCCGACAGCATCCTGCCTTTTATCAGCACCAGTGTGGCCAGCAGGACCAGGACAGGGATTGTCCCCCCGTGCTGGGCCCAGGGGAGGCTGCCCTTCAAGTCCTGGCATCAGGTTTGGGCCCCTCACTCACAGCAGGACATGGAGGGGGTGGAGCGTGGCCAGAGAAGGGCAACAGAGCTGGGGAAGGGGCTGGAGCACAAGGGGGGTGAGGAGCAGCTGAGGGCCCTGGGCTTGT
>JANHGN010007738.1:0-27183 GCA_024605025.1 Megaceryle maxima | reverse complement strand
CGTTCACTTAGATGTAATAAACCTGTAGGCGTTTTTTTTTTTTTTTTTTTTTTTTACTTCTCAGCTGAATTTCCAATGTTCTCTAAAGGGAAGGCCAGCTCCCAGTGCCAGACTGCAGATTCTGAGAGGAAAAAAAAGATGACCTCGCTTACAGGTGAGACAGACTGGTCTCAAACCACAGCCATGTCATTATGGGGTTTTGAATTCCTCATTAAAATCAAGCAGTGGGAATATACTGGGGTTGGAGCTGCTCTCTAAAAGCTTTTCTTGCCCGTATCCCCACGAGGCCTTTCCCCAGTTATCTACTTACACTTGGTGGGAATGTTCCTCTCTTGCACACCGAGGGCGTTTTCACTGTCTGCGCTCCGCAGGCGGCCCCGAGGGTCCAGGTACTGCAATGCCAGGCCCAGGTTTTCTCCATTGGTGCTTAGGGAACGACTTGAAGGGACCAAGGTGAAAAGATTCCCTTGGTGACGCCGTATCCGGGGAAATGTCCTCCGGCCTGGAGAAAAAAAAAAGTAAAATTTTTCAATAACCTGCTTACAAGTGGAAAGGTAATGGCCGGAGGTTGAGCGACAAAGAGAAGGGAGAGGAGAAACACATTCTGATTTGCTTCCATGGAGTACAATCTACTGCCAAAAAGACAAGATGCAAAAATATAACAGTTCCAGGCTGAAGCTGCTTGAGTTCAGAACAGCTTTAGATCATTCCCAAAGTAGAAGAGAAAGAACACTCTGCAATACCCTCAGTGCAGTAGTGCAAGATCTAAACTTGCCTACCAAAGCAAAATCTGCTTTACAGGCTACCACACAAGCTCTGAGGCTTGTCAACAACTACACAGCCAAAGGACTTTCTAGATAACGTGCCTGGACTTGCAAGTGAAAGCCATGAAGGAAGATTATGACAGCTTGCATCTCTTACGAAACTTTGAGAAATTAATTTGCATAAAGCCATCTGAGGAGCAGAGATGAGATTCTTTAAGTCACTGGTATATTTAGAAGACCCAGAAGCAGGTTTGTGTCAGAGAGAAAAAGCAAAGCATAGAGAATCCCTGAGGTAGGACTCCATTATATATGACCAAGGCTAATAACTATGTCCACTGCTCAACTCCAGCAGTCACTGCTCAGCCTGGATAGCCCCAGAAAGGGTAAAGTCAACAAAGAATTACCAACAGCCATCGTGGGTTGCTATGAAAATGCATCATCATCAAACTCCAGCACTAACTGCAAGGACCAGGGCACAACCAGGCATTGCTGGGAGGGTCACCGTTGCCTCACCTTCTTTTTCGAGCCTGGAATTGAAGGTCTGAAACCCACTCACCATCGTTGTAGTCTTTGTGTTGCATGGAGACGTTGTAGCGCCGAGGGTAGGTCCCACCTTTCCCTGCTTTGTCGTAGATCTGATTCTCACGGTCTGGAAGGAGATGCAAAGAGAGAAGTGAGGCTCTTTCAAAAAGTTCTGATGATGAATTTTTCCTGTAACTGCAGATTTTTTAGGAAGAGGTAATAAATAACTTCATAGCTTTTCAATCAACATATCCCCAGTTCTTCTATTTATACAATCCCAGCAAGAATGGAGAGTAGCCAGCAAACAGCAGAAAATGTCTCAAATAATCTTTATACCAGACACTGACATACCTGAGAACTCCTGTCTGTTATCAGGAAAGCTCTGTGCCCTTGACATCCGTGACTTCCGAAAAGAAGGACTATCAAAGAAAAAAAGGCAAGAATAAGTTTTGCTGTCTTAGAGCAAACCCTAAAAGGACTTGAAATACAATCGGCAGCGGTGGTTCTCGAATCCGTGTCCTTGCAATAACTTCACGCTACATCTGCAAAGCTAAAGCCAGGCTAAGCCCCAGCTAAACCAGACTATTTCCCAACGTGGGCAGTCACCCTTGCTGCTCTGTTTGCACCATTTATTCAGCAGTTCCCCAGGTTCGTGGTGTAAGACTTCGTGCTTCCTTCAGACACGTGGAGTGGAAGGTTAAAACCAAGACTGAGAGGAAGAGCAGGGTACTGCTTGCAGCACACTGGGCAGTAGAGAACGGGGACTAGTGCCCCCAGTGATTAACCAGGAGGGGCAAGAGCTCCTCTCATGAAGATTTCTGTGCACTTTCCTCTCTACCAGCAGCACATGAGCCTGATCAGGAGCATTTCTTACAACCCTCATGTTTCTCCCCAGTAAGCAGGTCTCCTCAAGGAATTCTAAGTATGGCCTCTTGTTTAGCAGAAGGTCTTTAACATCTCTTAAGAGATTACACAAGCTCAATCTGTGCCAGAGCCATGTTATTTGCACTGTTTGGGGTTTTTTTTTTATCCAAAGTATATAATCAGAAAGGCTTTTTTTTTTAGAGCAGGGAAAGGGGAGAGAAGGACAGGCAACAAATTAGCAATGCCCCCTCCCAGTAAACGAATGCATACACACAGGTTAACTCTAAGTGCTTCCTTGTGACTCCATAAACTGGAGGAAGTGAATGGCTACAAACCCAAACCTCAAGTGCTTGACATAAAACCACATCCTACCTACAGAACTCTGCTTGGAGGAATCTGAAAGACATGCTGTAGCACAATATTACAGGTGCTGGGAAGCCGTGGTAGCTACTCAAGTTAAAAGGACCTACAGCTGCCCACCAACATCTCAAGCAACACCAACAGCAAAGAAAGGGAAGAAAAAGATCTGGAGCAGACTAAGACAAACTCTTCACCAAAGGAAAAACCCCTCTATTTACCTTTGGTATTAATATTATATCTTGCAGGACATAGGAATCTAGTGCAGTGATCTATTTCTGTAACCTTAGAATAGGTTGTTGGCTTGGGTTTTTTTTTTTTTGTTAAATGAACAAGTAGAGCCTTGTCTAAAAGAGATTTAATACCCTGCAGCCAGAAGTTCCTGGAGTCTCGGCTCCACACAGACGGCGTGCTTTAGAACTTTGTAACACAGAACTACTGAAGCACCAGTTTTTGTTGGTGTATGGTTTTGACAGAAAATAAACCAGCCTTAAGACACAGTTAATCCTCTCTAAGAAATATATTGGGATACAGGTAGGAAATCAATTCCTATTTCTCTCCAAGAAAATTTATGAGATGGAAACCAGAACTTTCCATAAGTAGAACTGGCATTTCAATTTGAGAACATAACTCCCTACCAGGCTGTACATTTGTACCTGTCTGCTGACCTGTCCAAGGACTGGCAGCTTCCTGACACCGAGTTTTCAGCACTGCTTAAAGGGTCCAGCATCTGCAACACAGAAGAAATCACACGGTAGCATCAGTTCAGTCTAAGCCTAAAAGAAGCTGTGCAAAAGGATCAGAGTCCTCTACTGCTTGTCTGGAAGACATCAAGTCTAAAGTTATTCAGAATGTACACTTCTCCTTTATCTCCCACAGAAATGATTAAGGACATAACAAATTTGAGACATTGCTTTAGGTGTCAAAAGACTCTGCTGCAAGAAATAAAGCTTTAAGTCAGCCTTGTGCTGCATTTTGATCTCCAGTGACTCCAGGAACAGAGATTCTGCTGGTGCCACTGCATTGCTGCCTCCACCTGCACGTTGCCCTTTGGCCTTACTTCCCACTTTTTTGAATGGGGAGCACAGTTTCAAATGCAAGAGGGTCACACGAAACTGGTAATAGGAAACCTGAGCGTAGATATGTAACACCAAAACCACTCATTCAGAGCTGGAGAGACAGTGCCCAATACACACAGCAACTGCTTCTGGCAGCCCAACAAAGGCTTTGAACTCCCACAGCTCCAAATAAGCTTGAAGCAGAGTTTAAATGAGCAAAGCAGTAGAGTAGGTGCCAATGCAACTACAGCTAGTGAATATTCCGGAGTGAAAGAGGGCCTAGAGAGCAGCAGAAAGTTCCTTAACACCTGGAGTTAGTTTTTTTCCCACCCTAATGCTCATACTTACACACTGTTCATTGGTTTCCGGGATGAATTCGCCTTCACTGTTTATGCTGGTGTAGGAACCCTGCCGAGCAATGCGCTGTTGCCTCTCTGGAACGTACCCAGGAGGTGGTGAACTCCGGCCTGTGTTCTGGGAACCTGGGCCAGAAAGAAGGACATTTTTGCTCTTTACAATGAGGTGGCATGTGCATGTATGCAACATCCAACTATTCACCTCGAACACTAGAGCTCTATGATCACAGCAACTCTGGAGTGAACCTTAAGGTCTGGACAGAGATGGCACCAGGAGTTGCCACGTCAAAGGTAAATCATTTGGTGAGCACCTCTACTGTCATTTTAGGCACTACAAGATAAAGCTCCTAACAAGGAAGCTCCTAACAGGCAGTCACCTTTTTCTAACCTCTTCTCCTCAACCTTCTGAGCATAACTGCAGTATCTCAGGGAAGGCAGAGGACTCCAGGAACCCCTAGGGATGAACTTCACTTCCCCACTAATCTCCACTAAACAAAACCCTTGTCAATCTTCTGTCTGGATTCTAAGTTTGCCTCAACTGGCATCAATTACCTTGAGTGACGGCACTACTCCTGCTACTCATCATCAGCTCACCTAATTATACTGGTACTGAACAACCTCAGTATCACATGGGAGCACTGGTACCGCTGGAAATAACCCCAAATTTCTCGTTTACTGGGTGTGAAAAATGAAACTCTATGACTAGTTTGGGCAAAAGCACATGGAGGTCAGTTCTGTGGTTTCTGTCCATGAGATGAGAAAGCCAGATGGACAGAGAGTGTATTTAGGCAGCCAAAGGATGAGAAAAACATTTAACTCATCTGTTAATGGTCCTACGTAAAGAGTTTTCTGTTGTGCTACCTACTGAGAGAAACTTCACCCCTAGGATTTATTTTTTTCCTTGAAGATCTTAAAGATGATGATACTTTAGAAACAAGAAGATACAAAATGCCTTTTTATCCACCTGCAGCTCCCACCGAGTCGCACTGCGAGCTCCAAGAAATGCTGCGGCCCCGCCAGTCTACCCAAGGTCACCCATGAAGTCAGGGACAGCATTTTAAGACCAGTTCTCAAGCTGTGTTGTTTACGATGCTGTCTTTAATTAAACTGTGTGTACTCAGGTGCTACCAAAGATGGGTAAAGATCAGCAAATACTCTCCCAAGGAAAATATTTTCTGCAGAAGTTATTGTAACAAAGACTGAAGGCAAACATCAGCAGAAGCTGACTGGAAACCAGGGCACACACCTTTCAGAGGACTGCAGAAGGAAAAAAAAATCCTCAAGGCTGGCATGGCCTTAGAGTACACAGGGCAGGGGGGTGAACTACATGTAAAATAACTATGAAAATCTATTGCTCAGAGGTACCACCTGATTTTCCAAGTAGCTCTACGGGGCTCACGTGACAATACAAGCCAAGCTGCGTGGAGATAAACAAGCGAGTGTGCTTTGGGGCTGCACTGAGTCACGGGAGAACACTTTCACTCTTTCCGATACGATGCCACGGTTGGCCAAAGGGAGCCCAAGTCCTGCTGGCACCAGCCCAGCTGCTATTGTGGAAAGGCCACCATCACTGGGCAGGAAAAGGAAGTCAGCACTAAATCAATGTATATCAAAGGAAGTGAGGGAAAAAAAACACAAGTGCTGCCAGAATGCTTAGCAACTTTGTTGTTATTGTTGTTGTTTGTTTTGTTTTGTTAAAATCAAAAGTTATCTTGACTTCCAAACCTCTGAACTGGTGACAGCAGGCTGGAGGCCTGTCCACTTTAGAAGACAGGAACTACACAGATGTATCTCCTGCATGCAAACAGCTTTTGTGAATGCTGCTTTCGAGTTTCACAGCATGACGTGGTATGAGCAGGAAAGTCTCTACGCCTGAAACGCTAGGAAAGGAGTACGCTCCTCTTCCAAATCAAAGATAGGAAAAGAGAAGGAAGAAGAAATTGATTCAAGACTGAGCTATTGCCAAATTACTATCGGACCTCTAACAAAACTGGAACTCTTCTGCACCTCTTAATAATGTAACAGTCTGGTACTTTGACATGTTCAGAAAATAAAACCAATGCTTTCTTGATTGATGAATGACAGGCTATTCAGAAAACGTCCAAGAGCTGGGCTAAGAGGAAAGAGTCTGTACAGTTGGGATACAGAAGGGGCCCCTTATTACTATACATTTTACCCTTGACAGACACTCACTGCAGTCTGTTAGCTTTGGCATCATTATTTGGATACCTTAGAATGCCAGTAAAGGAGAATGACTTTTTTTTTTTTTTTTTAAATAAAATATTTTTGGCATTGAATTTGTCTGTGAAAAAAGAAACGCGGTGTTCAGACGTGCACGGATCCTGCTGCCTTCTTCACAGCATTGAAGAATGTTGCTCTTTTTATGCCTGTTAACTTCAAACTAGAAAGGATGGGGCAACTCTTTTTTTTGGTCCCAGTTTCAGTCACGTACTTCACAAGCTTTCAGCACTTCTTTGTTTGCTACTTCATAAAAGCAAACTGCACAAAAGGGCTTCAGCAGATTCTAGACGGGATTGAAGCAGGTTTGCTAGACAAGTGTGGTACTGAGAACTACTGGTCTAGTTCTCTACTGGGATTCCACACCAAAGGCAACTGGAAGAGTATCTGACTCTGGTTTAGACCCCTCAGTATGGAGACTATCTGTTCTAGTTTAGATTTATCACTTGACACTAAGACTGCATTGCAAATACTGATCTAAACCCTGTAATGACTATGCCTCAGGTTTACACAGTTAATGGAAGTGAAGCCTCCTCTTGCACAGAGGGAGCTGGTTTAGAACTTGGAAACAAAACAGCCCTGACATTCCCAGCTCTAGTACTGCCCTTGTGATCTGCAGCACCTGTCATCTGAAGCATTAGGTCTGACAAGCCCTAAAATAGCTGTTGTAACCAACACAGTCACCCTGTGCTTCTGATTTCAGCAAAATTTAACTTTTCTCACTTCTAAAGCAAAAGTAATTTACACAGAATACAAGCTTAGGCTCTACACTTCATACTGCAGATCCCTGTTATTGCTTACCTTCTTCTTCCTCACTGAATTTTACAGCAAGGAGCCAGACTCTAAACCATATGGTTGCTTATTTTTTGGGTGGTGGTTTTATGTTTTGTTTGTTTTTTGGTTTTTGACACATAAGTCATTGAAAATGTTTCAGATGTTTTAGTATTTCATCTAAAAAGTTAACAGCTTTGAGCATCCTTCATCCACAGATTTGAGTAGTGCTGCCTCGTTATATAGGGGCTATACCAGAGAAATTGGGACCATTCAGACAAATCTACCTTCCCATTAAACGTGAGCCCACTAAGCTAAAAGAAACACAGTGGCATGAGACAAAGGTACATATGACTCTGATTTTTGTCAGTATCTTTTGTGCAGCTGTGTCAGTCACCTCTGATAGAAGCCTTGTGCTCTGCTCATCTGGTACCTATGAGAGCAAAAGGCTGGGGAACTTGGTGTGTAGGGCACTGGTTAGATATGCAGTGGCAATTCCTGTGCTACTGGTGAAATGCTTGATTACAGCAATGGGGACAGATTCCAAAGCCCAATGTAAAATAAAATAATAATAATTTTAAAAAAAGAAAAGAAAAGAAATCAAATCAAAACAAGGTTTCATGAATTGAAATTGCCAGTCTAAATAAAAAGCTTAATGGACTCACATAAGCTTTCCAAATTTCTAACCTCAGTGAGTCTGGCTTTAGGACATCCCCTTTAGCAGCTCCTCAGCTGTTCAACAACTTAGTAAGGAACTTTGAAACATTCTATTGTAAACATATTAAGAACTTTTGGAAATGAACTGCCTTGTCCTAGAATAACCTTTCAATTTCTCATGGTTTTCATAAATGCTATACCATAAACACCATCCCATAAACACTAGTGCCCAGAAGATACATGTCACAAAACACAGACAAGCAGAAGTGGCAAAAATACTCACTGACAGACAGATGCCTATTTCTGGGTTCTGGCTGCTGATAGGGTGTGCTCACATCCCCCACAGACTGGGAAGTTTTAATCCTGACTTGTTTGGGCAGTCCAGAATGGGGTGAAGAACTGGTCTGTTGAGTAAAATAAAATAAAATAAGACCGAGGAGCTCAAGTAGCCTGGCCACAGTTTCAAAAATATTATGTTTAGTAGCAAGGAAGTAGCTGAGAAACAGTTCTAGAGCCTGAGATCTTGTTAACTTCACAGAACACAAACATTAAAGGCAGCAAAGGAGCAAGCTTTACAATTATGATGTAAAACAGGAGTAGAACAACTAGAGCACAATACTCTCCAGCCTCAAATCGAATGCAGGAGTTGCAAATCTTAATGTTTGTCTATCTATGAAACCAACGAGAAGGGGCTCGTATCACTCATGGAAACCAGACCGTGGAAGAACCTACAATTTCCATCAGCCACCTTGGCCAGCAGAGACACATTCTGAATCGTGCACTCTTTCAGAAGCAGTTTGACTGATAGCAACCCAACTCCCCACAATCTTTAAAAAGTGAACTGCTAAGTCAGACTGTCTAAAGGAAAAGAAATTGTACAGAGTTTGAGAGCACAAAGAGTTTGGAGATGCCCAGATGAACGCTGCCTGTGCTGCTTTTATTCATCCTTCCCTGAACTTCCATAGTCATAATCCAATTAATGACCATTTTTCCACAGTGCCTTCATTTCATTCAAAGCAGGAAGAGGAATGAAAGGAGATACATCAAGGGACTTCTCCTCACTTTGTTGAGAGAGATAGAAGGGGGTAACTCCAGCACGCTTTGTAAGAAGAGGAACTGCAGGAGGGTTTTGCAATGGAGGGCAGCAGGACACTACCCAGAAGAGCTGCTCTCCTTGGGCAGCAGTTCTGCCACGAGAAACTGCAAGGCCACATCAGACTCCAGCGAGTGCTCACCCACTTTGAGAGGCAGGTTCCACCTCCGTGCCCTCCCCACGGGTGATGCAGGGAACACAGGTGCTAGCAGAGGACTGAGCAGGACACCCACTATCTGAGGATGGTGCACTAAGGTCTGATATCTGCAAACTACTGTGAATTGCCAACCTCCCCCCAGCAAATCAGATGCTCAGTACTCGTGGAGACTTTCAGTTTTAATTTTCTTGTCCCATGGTAGCTAGTACTACAAAAGGATATAAGATTCCCTTCCTTCTGTGGGTTACAGAATTTAACTGATGTTAAATTCTTTTACTGAGATGAACAATACCCCGGGGAAATTAATTTTGACATCTGAAAGTTATTTTAATATGACCAGCACAAAAAAGGTGTGAGGCCACAGAATGAAAATAGCAAAAACTCACTTGATGAGCACTTACCCTTGCCCAGAGTGAGGGAGCCCAATTTAAATTACAAAAAACTACCACGAACAGATTTGTGGGAGCTGAATAATGGGCATAGAGGTCACACCAATGATGTGGACAGTCTGACTTTAATACTCTAGGTGTTCAACTTAACTAGTTCTTCCCATTAGTTTCTAAACACAAAGAAAGGACTGACAACAGAAGTGAGTTGCTTGACAAAAGAAAGCACAAATGAGCCACAGAAAGAGGCACAAGAAAATGAATATAAAAGCTATTCACAAACACAGGCTCTCAGTACTAGTCACACAGCTACTGCCATGAAGTTAATTTGGTTTCTATACATATTTGTGCCACAGTCACAGCATTACCTTTCCATCCCCAGAAAAAGAAAAGAGCACAACCAAAACAAAATCTGCATCCTGTACTTCAGGAAAAATAATGCTTCCCGCTCCCTCAGTAGGATGAGATCATGCAGCCAAGAAACCTCCTGCAGACTCGTGGGCTTTTGCTTTATCACATGTAGGGCTCTCCTGTCAGGCAGCTCAGAGCTGAAGAGGAAGTCGGAGGAGAGGGGGGGAAACAGTGGCACTTACTGAAGACTTCGCTGTTTGCTTCTGCTTTGAGCAAAAGAGGAAAAAACAGCTAATGAAAGGACAACACCACAGTACTGGCTACTGGCTGGTGGAGGGATGAGATTTACTAAGTGTTTACTGTGGGTTGCTTGTGGAAAATTTAGATGGTATCATTTAACATCTGAAGTCTGAAGACACTGAAATTCAGAGAGCTGTAAAAGAGAATTGGTTTACTTTGTTATACCAAAAGTTGAGGCCACCTTTTACAGACTGTTTCCTGACAACACAGAATGCCTGACTACGCTAGGTCAGAGCAAAGGCCTTCTTGCCAAGTATTGTCTTCAGAAGAGCCAGTAACAAATGCTTAGGGAAAGGGCATAGGACAAGGAACAGCATCATCTCCTCCTACACCTTTCCAGCTTTTGGCATCCAGTCATTTGGGAACGGGCTGTTAACACTCCTGAAGGTCGTTGTATTTCTGTTTACATGGATTATCAAATTCAGAAAGAGGGAAAAGTATATTGAAGTTCTCCTAACAGTTCCAAGAATTACAGGTGTGATTACTTCAAGAGTTTGAGTTCACAGCCTTAAGAACCTGAATAGGGATCAACATGCTACTGCTAACAGAGCTTACAAGACTGAGTAGCTTTTTTTCTTCAAGAGAATTTGGTAATTTTCAAATAAAATATCTAAGCTACCAAGTTCTTTGGCTTGAAAAGCTGCACAACCTTAATTGTGAAAAAAAGACTGGCTGAGTGAACAAAGTTCTCCAGTCAGGGATCAGAAATAAGGGAACATTTTGAGTCTTTCTGCCCTCTCCCACTTGCAGTTCAATTCACACTGTCCCACAACAGGCAGCTTTGGGAGCTTGACTTAAAGTCTTACTTCTTATATTATGATCTTTGCTGCTGAAAAGAGCAAACTACACTGACACCCACTGCCACAGCCACCTGCGGTACAGGAAAGGGAACCAAGACACAATCAAGTTCATCTTAGGTGTGAATCCACCATTATTAACTGGGAGCAACTGAGTTTTTACAGAGTAAGGCTGGATTCAATGCATTAGGTTAGAGAAGTGAAAAATCACTGCGAGCTGTCCTCATGCTTCTCACCCAGGAGTAAAATGCTAATAGTTTGTCTTCAAGGACAACCTGTGCTTTCTTAAAGGCAAGATAATTACACACACTTTCAATGCTGTGCTATTAATCAAAGGTATAAAAAAAAAGGTTCTCTGCAAACCAAACTCATTAAGTGCTTTCTGAATCGAGAACTTGATATAAAATGGTCTTCACATTACAGCTTAAAAAAACTGCAATGTTTTAGTCCCTGAACAGATGCTGAAGCCAAGAAAAAAAAAGAAAAAAGGGGGGGGGGAGGGGGGGAAGGAGAGATACCTATAGCTAAGCCAAAGCCAAGAGGATAAACATGCATTTGAGTCTGCAAAGAGTGATTTTATTAATCCCTGTTTCTCTCAGATAAGGCCACCATCACATTTCAGAGACTTAAAGGTAAAAACCCCTTCGTCTTGCCGCAGTCACAGAAGTTGTTACCTACATGGTTTCTGTCCTGAGACAGCAGTAATATTCTAAGGCTTTTCACATTAGAGCTTCGGTCTAAGAGATCTACTGCTTTATCCAGGTCATCTTGATTTTTCAAAGGAATAGATAGCTGCAAAACAAAGAACAGGAAAAACAATCATTAGAAGAGACAGGGGAAAAAAAAAAGGCTACTTCCACAATAGGTATTTAAATAAATATTAGAGAAAGAAAAAAGTAATCAGAATATAAGATAGCATTCTGCTTGCTCAATTATTCCACAGATTCTCATTACAAGACTGTCTTACTCTCCTTTTTAACAAGGTTTTCCTCTTGCCATCAGAGAAATGGCTGACCCCATACATATTCCTCTAAGGCACTATCCACAAAAATATTAATTGCTACTGGAATTTGTTCTTTGCAAAGAACAAGCCAGAGACCAGCCCATCATCTCAGAATACTTACGCACCCAGACCTAACGACTAAGTGAAAATTGGGTTTCAGATAGAGAGGAAGATGACAGAAGAAGATTAAAACTTTGAAAGAGGGAATCAAAGAAGAATTTAAAACTTGCTAGTAAAACCCCATGAAATTATGCTCAGACACCCTCTATTCTACAGCCCACTCACACCTCAACTGAACACTGAAAACCTCTTTCATCTTTATCCAACGCCTACGGTGAGTGGGGTTTTGCATCTCTGTCTTTACAGGTGCAGTCCCAAATGGTGGGGCTGAGGAGCAACACCACAACCAAAAAACCAAGAAAAAGAGCAAGAGAACCAACAAAACACTTCAGCTTATTAACACGGACTACCCAGTTCCCCAGAGACAAATGCTATTCCCCAGGTCACTGTCTTTTACCAATAAATGCCCATAAAGCATCTCATGCCAGAGAGCCTCCCCTGTTCTCCAGCTCCCCTTGTTCCCCTAATACTGGGCAATAAGCAGAAAGTTTTGCAGCCATCAGGAGGGAAAGTGTGTCACAAATGGCTGGGTGGCTGTTGTTGGTCACCAAACACCACAAATGTTGACCATGATGTTGGGCAGCTGAGGAAATGACTCTAGGACTGCCTGCAGTCACAGAATCACAGACTGGTTTGTGTTGGAAGGGACCTTTCAAGGTCATCTAGTCCAACCCCCTTGCAGGGACATCTGCAACTACAGCAGGTTGCTCACAGCCCGTACCAACCTCACCTGAAGTAGTTCCAGGGATGGGGCATCAACCACCTTTCTGGGCAACCTGAGCCAGGCTCTCACAACCTTCAATGTAAAAAAATGTCTTCCTTCCCCCCAGTCTAAATCTCCCTCTTTGTTTAAAAACATCACCCCTTGTCTTATCACAACAGGCCCTGCTCAAAAGTCTGTTCCCCAATACACAGTCCTCAGCCTGTATATATATTACCCTGCAACAGTTGCTTTCAACAGTCTAAAGATGTCAAGTACCTGTTCTTTACTTCCCCAAGAGAGTGTCCCAAACAACAGCAGTACAAGGAAGCGAGATGCTGCTGTTGGTACAATACCCACACCAGGGTGATGCTGTGGCAGTAGCAGCATCTTTTCCCCTGGAGCAGAGTGATTCAACTACAGCTTGTATTAGAGGGAAGAACTGAAAATGAAATATAAGGGTACAGAATATGGGATGGGAAAAGGAGGAGTGACCCAGAGAGAGGGTTCCGTGTTCTGAGCACTGATAACAACACTCTGTACCTCATTGTTCATGTAGTGGAGGTCCAGTGGCTGGCCAAAGGCTGTTTTCACTTTCTGTTGCACATCTTCATAGCGCACGGGACGGACAAAGGGGATAATTCTGGAACGAAAGGGAATCAGCAACTGAATTCAGAGATACACTCAATAATTCAATCAGATGGCTGGACCATTAAAGCCACATTTGAATCTCTTCCTTTCCTCCTCGAGCAGGTAGTGAACTTTACTAATTTGAATTGCTATTAATTATTTTAGCAAAGAACTCTTGATCTCTGGCCCAATCCCAAGTGGTTTGTCAAAATGCAATATTCAACTGAAGGTTTCAAGTAGGATGCCTTTGTCCCTGAATAGAAAAGTATCCTTTACTAAATAAATGTCTTTCACATAACAGGATCCAAATCTCCTATGCACTTGGCTTAAAGAACACTGCCTCAGGCACAAAACACAAACAAATACAT
Organism: Megaceryle maxima; assembly: GCA_024605025.1. Classification (NCBI taxonomy): domain Eukaryota; kingdom Metazoa; phylum Chordata; class Aves; order Coraciiformes; family Cerylidae; genus Megaceryle; species Megaceryle maxima. Next base: position 13,691 of record JANHGN010007738.1, on the reverse strand, counting down.
CCAGCAAGAGTTGAATTTAAAGCTGCAGAAGGCCCAATGAACAAAAAAAGGATTTACTTTAAGCACTCCAGTAACTGCACTCAAAACTCACTCCTTCAAAATTTCCAAAACGCGTTCCAGTTGAAAGGTTTCAACAAACACTCCCAGAGCAAAGTTAGTCCTGGACTCCTGAGGGAAAGCATCAGCAGAGGGACACAGAGGAAGCTGAAGCCACCCCTTTCCCAAAGGTGGGCAGTGCCCTTAGCTCCACGTTAGCCCTCTGCATGCTCAACTCAAACAGCTCCAAACATCTGACTCACAGGCTCGCCATGGTGTCCCTGCACTTACCCCTCAGACCCTGCACAACACAGCAGGGGCTTTTTATCAAGAGTTAAAGTCCAATCTAACTGTAGCTGTGCAACTGTCTGTCACTCATGGCTTGATGGAGAACAAACAAACAAAAAAAAGCACTTTTTTTTTTAATTACAGAGGCCAAATAGATCAAAACATAAATACTGCTTCAGCTATACCAGCAGTGGCACAGCTGACTCGCAGTAATTCAGAATATTCATACAAAACATACTGATGACAGAATATTCACATAAGATGGATCAGTCTCACACTCTGATGCTTCCTCCTCCATGAGTATTTTTCATCTGTTACACATCTCTGGGCACCTTCACCCACCGACTGACACACAAAATATGCACTGATGTAAATTATTCTGATCACTTTCCCTGAGCCCAGACCTTGTGACACCGTAAACGCCCACTTCTAGCACTGGGTTGTTTCCTGACCAGTTGAATGGCAGGAGTTTTAGACTCATCTACACAAAGGGCCTCAAGAAATCTCAAGTGGCCACAGGCACGGCCATCCCAGGGGAACCCTGTGGAGTCCTGGGGCAAGTGTGAGCTTCTCAGAAAATGACAGTGTACTTTTCTTTGGTTTTATTACTGTTTTGCCTACCTTGGAATAGAAACTCTAATGTTTTAGGCAAAGCAGTAATATGAAGTTCCAGCAAAGCATCTAAAAAACTGTTTATTTTCCTGGAATGTTCTTCTGCAGGAAGTTGCCAAGTGCTCCCAACGTTGCTACCTTGCCTGGCATGGAAAAGGATGATTTTCAGAAGAATCAGTGAACAGAATATCCTGGGTCAAGAACTGGAGGATTCAAACATGAACTCTGGTTTACAACCCACCATTCTAGCAAACCAAGGACACTACTGCTCAGAAACCAACTTTTCACCTCCCTGCTGCACAAGGCCCAGATGGTTGGGTTGTTCCTGCCTTCGGGCTCCTGCAACAACCAGACTTCTCACCATCTGCTTCCACGTACCACGAGAGCACGCTGCGTCTCCACCAGCAGCAAGTTAAACAAACAGCTCTGGGACACAGCTGACAGCCACCATCCCTCTACAAGCTACTACATCCCTTTGATAGCTGCTTATCCCACTGCTGCGACCCGAAACAACTCCTCCACACTGAAATACAGTCACAAGAAGCCTCATTATCAGCACCACTTAACAATTTTGCCATCAGGAAGAAATAGGAAGGACCTGAATGGAGCACAGAAACACAAGACCCATCTTGCTCACAGGGGCAACTCTCAGAGCTCAGTGAAATCCCAAATCACCTTTGGGAAAGCAAAATGAACTGGGGAAGCTTGTGCTGAACCCATCTTTTGGGTAGAAGGCTCAGTTTCCAACACGTCCACCCAGGCTGCTTCGCCAGCACTCGGTATCCTTGCACGAGACACAGCTTTTGTTTTAAATAGCTCTAGTGTTAGTTGGCTCCCTTAGCTCCTTCCCAGGAAGGGTTCATCTTGCTACCAGACCTACAACATTCAGCTATGTAGAAATAATTGTCCTTGTTAAAAAGCAGCCCACAATAACATTTTCTACATATTACTAAGAAACCCATCCATGAAATTATAGTACTCTGGCACCATACAAATGTAATTTAGCCCTCAGTTGAGCCGAAGTCCCTTATAAAGGCTTCCATTCTATGCTCAATGCATTAAAAAGCAGAGCTGTTCTCAGGTGCCACAAATTCTATTAGTTTAAAAACTCGGTGCGCTCTTTTAACACAAAATCATGGACTGCAGGGTTTAAGGAGCCCATTCCTGCCTGACCACCTTAAATATTTGTGGTTAGATCTGGCAGCTCCTCTGAAACCAAGCACACACACTTACATTCTCGGTGCAAACTTGCTGTCTGTAACTGCATACCACTTTGGGAATGGGGAATTCAGGCGAGCGTAACTGCATAATTAGACTAACTCACAATCAACCTTTTCATTTTAATGTTACTTCAGAAAAAAAAAAAAACCACCTTTCTTCTCCCCTGAGCTCTGTGCCATCTTAAAAGCACTTGGGAAGAAGACAGGGAAGATGATACGGCTGCGGTGCCAAGATTTAGCTTCCAAGTTACCTTGTCCTAACATGGTATCACAAGAAATTGTGACATGTTGGACAGTGGCTCTGTTGTAGTCCACACAATGCCTTTGACCCAGCAGAGTGTTGAGAATATCTGGCTGACAAAAGAAGCTCTAGGTCCCAGTAACCATTACTTCTAAAATTTCTCCTTGAGCACCAAAATTCAGGGGATTTTTTTTTTAAGTGACAGAATTTCAGTAAACGAAACCATTCCATTTTGGAGGAAGACTTGACAAATTATTCTCTGCTGCCTGCTTTACTAACAAAGAATGCCTCTGCTTTTCTGTTGGGACAAAAATCCCTAAATTTGACAAAGCAGGATACTTGAGGAGGAGCTTAAGCAGCTGAGCCAGTAACCTTTGCTAGTAACAGGCTGTTAGGCTCACTACATGCAACTTGCACTGTTGTATTAGCAACATTAAATTTGGATTTTATCATGAAACTGTGAAACTACTTCATGATGCAAGTACTTTCTGGGATGGGAGAAACCAAAGGATTCCCACAGGGTGGCTGTGAAGAGTAGCATAGAAATTTGTGCTTTCAATCCAACCGAGCAAATAAGGAGCTTTTGGAGAACTACTATAAAATGCCTTGGTCATTTTATCCATTACAAACAATACTGCAAACACTGAAAATGCTAATTCAGTTCATTCTGGGTTTTGGAAAAGAAAGTCTCTCAAAACCAAGTATCAGAGGAAATAACAGAGGAACTTTTACACTAATGAAAAAAAAATAAAAATCTTCCCTTGCTGTATCTGTTGCTCAGTCACAGCAGGACAGTGACAGGTCATCAGGAAATGAGAAACTAGAAAAGAATGGCACTAATTTGATCAGTTTCATTTAGTTTTAGTTAAAGGCAACAAAAAAGGACCGTATCTGATGTAAGATTATCAGGCTGAATTTCTTTTGGGCCAGACAGCTTTCTAAATATGACTGCAATTCACTTACAAATAGATATTAGGGAAATACATCAAAAGTTTTGTGTGACCCCCAAATGTTTAAAAATAACCAAGTTGTGGATGACCTGTTTGCTTTTGCCTTGACTGTGTGTTTTTCATACAGGAACCAGGAAAGCGAAGCCAACAAAATCTTTAACCTAAATTAACTGATGACCAAATTATTCCACTAAGCAAAGAATCAGAAGTAGTGAAGACAGACTTACCGTCTTTCCCCGTTATGTTCAAACTTTATCCTTACATCATTCTGCAGAAGAAAGAACAAAAGGTTAGTTCACAATGAAACTCTGGTGCAGGTTAATAGCACACAAATGGCTCATCATATGATTTTAAGGGCCAAAGCAGGTTAATTTGTGACTGCTGTTGGCATCAACTCCTCCAAAGGCCAACCTGAACACAAGAAGTCTGATAAACCTTCTCCACAGACCTTGAAGAAGACAGTGGACAACATGTGAACACAGCACCACGGGGAATGGAGAAACTGATAAGGGAGAAAAAGGAGGAAAGGAGTGAAAACTAAGGTGCAATTTTAATTGTCGTTTAAATGTAAGACGCTGAAATAGATTTTAAGTACAAGGAAAATTTATCTAATGCTGTGTGGCAAGAGTCTGAGTCCAACTCCACGTTCGTCTGAACTGAAGCTCATTTTCTTTGGGCATTTTCAACGCAAGCATGTTTTCTTCTGTGGCAAAAAAAAAAGAGAGACACAGACAGGGAACCCGCAACATTCTTTATTCTCGAGACACAGCCTACATCTCTATTTTTGCCAAAATGCAGCCCTTGAAACTCAGAACTACAAAGTTACAAACAAGTTAATGATGCGTCATCTTTTAAAGTGCAAAGGGGTCATCGTCCATCCGTGGCAGATGGTTAAAAGCACTGACAGTGTGACCTCTACATTCACGGCACGCTCAGGAGGTGCAAGTGGCACGGAAGAGTCAACGTGCTGAACTTTCAACTCTGGAGATCAAAGTTCAAATCCAAATTTAGGTCAGAAAGATAAAAATAAAAGGGAAAAATCTGCTCTGATAAGACTCCATAATTTCTGCTGCACAATTTATGTGATTGGAATAGATTAAGCCATCTGTGAAAGCCCTAGACAATAGGCAATCATACATCTAGGAACTTCAAAAAAATGTGGCCAGGAAATGCTCTTTAGCTGGAGGAAGTATCTGGAAGGCTGAGTGGTCAAGAATGCAGTTCAAAGGGACCCAGCAAGCCCTGTGAGCGCACAGGATTCCTGCAGCAATCCTGCAGGTACAGAACTGATCATGGTGAATGAGCTTCCTGACCAGAGCAACCATCATCTGCCAGGGGGGAATTTACACATAACTTGACCAAAGGTATTTTCTCCTATGGGAGAAGAGAAAGAACTTAGTCTAGAATGACAACAAGATGAAGCAAATTCTAGAACTCATTTTGACTAAACAGTAAAAATGCAGCAAACAGCAAAGGAATAATAAACTGTAGAAGATGTCCACCAGCCAACTGCTAATGGAAGAGTTGTTTCTTAGAATGGATGGAGAAAGGATTCCTTTATATCCGGATTTTCAAGGAAGGCAGGCTCTGGATTTATTGGGTTTTTTTCATGCTACACTATTACAAGTAGCCCACTCTAAGGGAAAAAAATAGGACTCTTCGGATGAATTTAAATGCAATTAATTTTTCAGATTAAATTTCTGACCTCAAGATGTGGGGATGAAAAGAGCCGAGTTGACAAAGCCTTCTCTCATTAGTTAAAATTAAGACAGAACAAAGATCTTCAGGGCTCTGTGGAAACCTTCCTTAAACTTGCTGGTACCTAATCAAACTCCAGTATCTGTCTCAACTCCACTGCATGCTTTCAAATCTGTAATTTGTAACAGAGGGAGGGAATTTGGCACCTCCCAATGACTTTTCCAATAGGATCAAACACTGGCCAGTTTTGTCTATTTTTCAAAGATCTAAGAAAAGCTATTCAATGTGAGCTTGGTGTTTAAATGTCAAGAGAAAACCTAGAGGAAGAGTTAAACATCTAGTGCTTTTTGCTTCCTTTGAAAGCAGCAAACCTACCACCTACATAAAGCACTTTTTAAAGCAGCTCACATAAACCATCCTAAGAGATGAGTAAGAAATCAAATCAAATCCAACTTTAGTACTGTTGTGTTCCAGGTCTGTGATGCAATATCATAAATAATGATTACAGATTTCGATTTAAGACACCTCTGAATTTACGTTTCAAAGCGATTTGAAAAGGATTTTATACTACTCCATCTATGGATTTGTCCAGCACATCCAAAGAAATCCCAGATCCCAGCTGAATGAGTAGTTTATGAGCAGACAAAGCATAAGGAAGAGACAGACACGAAGTTTAAAGCTTGCTCCAAAAAGCTTAAGCCTGTAATAAGGATATAACTGGAGTTATTTTACTCATACAGGCAACTTCTCCTGCTAATGTTAGTCTAACTGCAAGTAGCTCAAGGTAATTTTTTAGGACAGTAATGGATAAAGGATTCTTGATTGAATTCGTTGCTTTTGCACTGTAGTGCTTCCTTCCAACGACGCGCAGCACACACTGACAGAGTGATATTATTCTGCCCTTTCTTTCTACCAGAAAGAAATGCAATAGTTTTCTCTATTAAAAAGGTCTCTAGCAATGTAAAATGAACCCAGGGATAGTTTAAAGTATTGACCTTGCCACTTACTACCTCGGGAAAAGTAATTCTTTTAGAAACTCTACTTCACATCCCCATACTCAAATCTGGGTTAGCTTCATTCCCCTCTTCATGGGACACTCGGCCGGGCAACTCCAGACAATCCTCCCCGTTAAGGATGCTGCCTCTGTTCAGACACCTGTAAGTTGCTGGTTCCTTTTTGCTGAAGGAAGGTTAAAATGGTTTCACTACAGATGGTGACTTCCAGACAATCCCCTTCCCTGTTCTTGGATCAACTTCAGCTTGACTGCCTTTCATGGGGATCTTCATTCCGTACTTACACGCGATAGTGAGCCCAGCATTGGCTCACCACCCCACAGGCTGCTTCATGCAGCTGCCTCCTGCATCAGCAGTGGAAATACTTCATTTCCTCTTCATCATTACACATCTCAGCTCCCTGCTTTGAATTCAAGTGTTATTTGCACTACAGTGAAAGGCACAATACTGCTACATCACGACAGAGTCAGTAAAGAGAAGCTTTCCTGGCCTCCTACACTTGCTGCAATGAATTCTACGGAGGTCACCGCACACAACTTTAAGACATGCTGCTAATAAAGATTACAAAGACAGTTTTCTTACCGGAATTTTTTTTTCTTCCACTGCAGAGGCACACTGGGTTGTTATTGCAGGGCTGCCCAGGAGGGGGGGACTGCTGGCATTGTGTTTTTTCTTTAAAAATAATAAAGTCATTTAAAAACCAAATGGCAATAGGACCATGAAAGCAGAAAACCACCAGCTAAACTTTTTAGCTAATCTCCACAGATCAAACCCCATCAAAAACATAGGTGGGAAGAAGGCAGGATACTCACGATGTTGCAAATCATCAAAACTTTACCCTCACTAAAAGTCCAGAAAGGTAAGTAAATAAAAAAGGTCCCATGTTGGCAATGCAACCTGAGCAAAAACAGGGAGCTGACCCACCTCGGATGCTTTGGCTGCCAGCCCAAGAGAGAATAGACCCACTGTCACCTTACTCTGTCCCTTCTGTTCCCAAGTAACCATTTCAAGATCTCAATAAAGGGCCTATTACCTGTTTGTTGGAGTGAGCAGTGTCTTTATTCTTCATGGTATCATAGCCAGGCAGTCTGTGACGTCGGCTCATCTGGAGTGCTACCAGGTCCTTCATGATGGATTTCAAGGCCTCTTGTTCATCTGGGATGCACAAGAATTTTAGTAGTAAGTTTCCTAGGTATCAACTGTGACAATTCTGCACTTGTTTTCTGCTGCTGGCTCACAGAAAGACAATCCTTTTTAGGATCTTTGTAAATACACTCTAATTCAGTCATAAAAAGCCTCAACCTATCATGAATTAGCAAACAAATAAAATTTAAATCGCTTGTCCATTGTTATAGAGGGAATCTGTAACCTTCAGAATAACTACCACCAGCCCCTGGTTCTGTTCAAATCACTTCACAAAAGGCAGTGCAACTTGCACAGATCTGCTGGATCATCACAGGTCACTTGGGAAGGGCAAACTGATGCTTTTCTGCCAAGGAAGTGTGGTATGAATCTGTTCTTTCCAATTTTATATCCTGTTAACTTTAAATTCTTGATTGGTAGAGGAACAAACCACAGGCAACAGAAAGAAAAATGAAGAATGGGACCAAGAATCATCTTAGAATATCTCTGAATTTCAACCCACTTTCACTGATTTCCCCAACACATTCCTCTCTTCCCCCAAAACAAGCTGATAGAACCAAGTTCAAACCATTTTATGAGACTGCAAGATCTATCGAGCATTAAAACGCTGTCTGCTGGCAAAGCATAATGCAGCGGGGTCAATTCAAGGCTTCTTGCAAATGCAGGAGAATAAAAATGCACACTGAAATACTACTTATACATAGTACTGAGTGAAAATTACTTTCTGGATCTGAGATTCCTGATGTAACCAATTTAAAGTGTTCTTGCCTTGCTTGTTAGTTTTGAGAAGTGCTATTTAGCAGAACTCTGTAGGAAGTCTAGAGAAAAAAGACCAAAAAAAAAAAAAAAAGGAGAGAAATGTATAGTTGTGCTATGATGGATGCTACCACAAAGCAAGATGGTGTCAAAGCTACTGAAAATAATCCTTTGGTTTAAAATGGGACTGCACTGGCCACTCTGCTCCTAGGCCCTGTGCCACCAGCGTGACAAAGCAGCATCAGATGCCATCAGCCGATCTGCTACTGGCACGCTCGTGCCACTGGGTTGCTGGGCTGCTGTCTCTGACTCAAGAATTTTTAGGGCTGAAGTGTTGTCTCCTTGGCAAATAACACATCCAGTTAAATCCTTTCTGATACTGAGACATAATTTAGATGTGAAATTTGAACCAGAGATTAGATCAGCTCCAAACATGCTCAGATGAAGAATCTTCTAAAAAGAGCCTGGTTGGACTTGATCAGCACTTTGGATGTAAATTTCTTTTTTTTTTTTTTTTTTTTGACAACTGGAACTTACTGAAGCACTAAACACACAGACAAGGTTATCACATCCCAACCTGTACGACAGCGTCGGGTACGCAGTGCTTGCTGTGCTAGCAGTGCTCCTGTCTTCCCCCAAGTCCTCAAACATATCAGGTTGGTGGTTAAATTGAAATGAGGATTTTTGAGGCTGATCTGTAAATAACTCAAACTCGATTTCACAAAACAAACCAGCATAGCTACACATTTGCTTCTGACTCCTGACACTGGTTGGGATGGGTAATACCTGACACTTGGAAGCAGCATCCTGGGAACAGTTGCTGTACATTAATGGAGGGACTGTCTCGTATCTGTGTATTTCTCTGTGAAGGGGACTCACTGGGACTGTTTCTTCAGTTCCATGTTAGGCATTTGTTTGTGAGTGTCTCTTGATGAAGCTTATGTTTTATGCAGAAGACTGGGTTCATAATTAATCAATGTCTGAATAACAAACTAGATTTTCGCAACGCTTAGAGATGACAGATGTGGGACATAAACAGCTTCCAACACACGCAGGGAGTGAATGCTAACAAAATATAGAAGCAAAAAGGGGAGAAAATACCAATTTGTAGAGGGAGAACATCTAAAGAAGTCCAAGTCAGGACAAAAGTCACACCAATATTATCTTTGGTATGACCAATAGTTTCTGCCCAGACGGTCTGTTTTAGCTTTCTGAGAGCACTGAACGCAAGAGCAGAGGCACTTCCACTGTGGGCTCCACTGTGTGCTCCCAGGAAAAGAGAAACATCAGCCCTAGGCCAGACAATAGAGGGGAAAGGAAAGAAACCTCCCAAAGCATTTGCAGAAGGTGTTAATTAGAGTAAAACCCTTAAAAAAAAAAAAAAAAAGAAAAGAAAAAAAAAAAAAAAAGGAAAGCAAAGCAAATAAAGTTACTTAAAACTCCCAAATCAAAACCTACCAAATCTCTGCTGTCCAAGACAAGCCAAATGAGACAATAACCACATTGTGGTAGCAGAGAAGGGAGAGCACTCCTTGAAATTCCAACTGCATGCAAAAGAAGAGAGGGGTAGAAGTAACACAACCAGAGCAAGAGGTTGCATTTTCACAAAGCACATCAGCCAAAGGAAATAATCACTAGGATCTATCTCAGCACTAAGTAACCCCTTGTGGGAGGAAAATGTGAAAAAAACAGTTGTGAATGAAGTTCAAGTTCCAGGTAGCTAACAGCACAACTTTTTTTTCCCCTCTCTCTCTCTCTCTCTCTCTTTAACTTTACATTTGAACGTTTAACCTTTTACCTTACTGGAGTTTCTCCAATTTACTCTTACTCTTTAATCTCATTTGATATTAAGCCTTTGAGTCACCTGGCAGACAAAGACGATAACTTTGCACAATAAAATGTTACAGCTCGTGGACTGGCATATCCCCGGAGTGCCTACCACCCGAAACACGCTGTGAAGAGCTGGGAGACAAGTTTTCCACTACAGTGCAGTTTGGGTTTGGCAAGATACCAGGAGGATGAAGAAGAGCTTGTCTTGGCAGAGTTCCTTTGGGCAAGAAGCAAAACAGCTATGAAAGCAGTTTAGAACCGAGCACTCATGACAAGAAATTGAGTCAATCAAAGAATACACCTACACGTCAGCATTTGCATCTCACAGTATGGCACAGCACTGGAACACCGGGATCAATGGTTCCAACGCAACCATCGGCTGCAGGTCTTTGATCCCAAAGCCCTGGCCGTGTGTGAAGTCAGCTGGTTTACAGTGGCTGGGCAGAGAGGACAAGCATCTGATCTAACCAATTAAGTATCTCTTAATAAAGGGTGCAGCTCAGCTACACAGCCAAGGAAACTTGTGAATTTACAAGACATTCAACTCTTCAGGGCAGCCTCTGAACCCCAGTTAGGGCACTGCCGGGCCTGTATCTCATCTGCTGCACACTCAGTTTGCTCTGCAGACAAGTGCTAACACCAAAACCTTCCTTGTATCCGTGCAAAACACAACACAGCCCATCAAAAGCTGATGGAACAACTTCAGGGGAATTGGAATCTTCATTTTTTACTAACCTTACACAGAGCTATTGGATCCCTAGTACTGAAATACGCCTTCTGTAATTCAACCCTGTGTTGGTGAGGTAGGAAACGATGCAGTATTTAGCTTTTTACACCATAAACATCAAATATTGATCTGAGCTTGTGTAGTGTTTCCAGTTGGGACAGCATTGTGATTGATTTAATGTGGAGAAGCATGAATACTTCTTTATTTCCATCAAAACAGAGGATTTCCATAGATTGACTTGAAAGAAGCACACGCAGCAGCATCACATTAATCACACAATGCAAAAGTTATTACAAATGAAAATGAAGCAATTTCTGAAGTGCACTGAGAGACCCTGTTTTGCTCGGTCTCCAGTAGGTCTGGGAAACACAGTTCTGCTTTGTGCGGGAAAGATGTTGTCCAGGAAATGCTTTTCATGTTTGAAAAACTACACTCAAGGATTTTTATAACATCGATAAAAGGGGAACTGCTACTCACAGAGAAAGCTATTCCTCTGCAGAAAGCATTTATTTCAACTAAAACATGGTTTATTACACAGGTCTGAGCAAGGCAGTGTATTTGCTGTGGCAGAAGTGGAAATAGTTGTGTTTTCTTTAAAAAAAAAAAAGAAAAAAAAAAAGAAATCATGAAGTTCAAACAGAGTAAAAGCATCTGCACATTGGTAAAAACAGGAAGTCTGTAAACCCCTCTAAACCAGGATGCTATTTTATATAGCATGGCAATAGAAGACACGATGCCACATTTACTTGAAAAAAGAAAATAAAGTGAACAAATGAGCATGTGTTTGTTATCTGCCACCGCAACAGCAAAGCTGCTTGTTTGCACAAGGGATCAGCAGGTCCAGGGGCAAGGAGTGAGTCTCATGAGTGAGGTGGATAAACTGGGGCCGTGTTAAAGCTGGGGGGAAAAAAAAGATTGGAATAAAGTTGTGAGTCCTTCACTGTGACAGGCTGAGGGGTAATAAAATGCTGCTCTGCTCCATGTTCAGGAAATCACAAGCGACCTGGTTTGTAGGCTTAAAAGAGAAATCAGAGTTTCTCTCTGAACCTGATCCATGTGGTATATATTTGGGGTATCTCTTCTCACCCACAAATGTAAAAAACCAAGAGGTTGGGATTTAAGCTGGTCCTAAGGTATGGGCTCAGCTCTGCTCCCCTCCCCCCTCGAGCACACCAGGGGTGTCAGGGCTGCTGAAGCCGGGAGCTCCGAGCTCGGCCATGGGTGCGTGTGAGCCAAGGGAAGGAAGTGACACAGGCAGGAAAAAAGAGCAGATCGAGGGAAAGACTCGACTGCAGCTGGGCCTGCAGCGCGCTTTTGGCCTGGGCCTGCCACACACCATCCAGCCCCAACGCTGTTCTCCCTCCCTTGCACACTTAAAGATTAGTTCTCAGTGTTAGAAACAAGTAGGTTAATGGTTGGACTTGATGATCTTAAAGGTCTTTGCCAAGCTAAACAATTCTATGATGCTAAGTAGCTGTATTTTAGATGCTGCCAAGGAGCTCCCTGTAGGGAAATAACCCTCAGTCATAGTCCCTTCTGAAAAGGGCCAGAGCATGGCCCTCAGTGAGCTCCAGCTGCACCAAAGGAGCAATGACAAATCACCACACCAAGCTCTTACTTCAGCTCACTCCACCATGGACCTTTCGGGCTAGTTTACAAAAAACAAGATGGAAGAAAAGTGTAGAGTGACATAACCTGTTACCCTCAGATGATAGGATCACAACTGCCTAGTGAATTTAGGTAAGGTCTTTCCTATCCTGAGCCATCTGCTTGGGCTGGACCATCATTACTCCAGCACCAGCGTACGATGCTATGGTGGAGCAGTCTCTGAAACTGCACTTTTTTCACTTTGCACTCACATGTTTTTAAACAGGCATCCAACGGCCATCTGAAAACACCTCCATGGAAATCCAACTCTTTCCTTCTCAACTATTGTAGGCTTATGCACCACCTGGCTGGTTCCTTACAAGGAGATGGAGACAGAATAATTCTGCACCTCTTTGTAAAGGAGACGTGCCTACCGAGGGATCTGCAGGTATTTGTGGTATTAAGAAAATCAAAGCAGAGTAACAAAGGAAATGCAGTTGCTTTGCTTTTGCTTTGAGCAGCATTTGCAAAGCTTTATGAATTTACAGTCGAACTAGAAGAACTAATTATGCACATGGACTAAGTAACTGAGGGCAGCCTTAGAAAACTAAACTCGGTTGTAAGGAAGAAGCATTCAAGTGGTAGTAGCCCAGAAAGCCATGCAACCCTGCACCTACGACAGCAAAGGCAATTCCCTTGCCAATAGGCAAATATGAGTAAGTTCTGGTTTACAGCAGTTAAGTTTTTGATTCTAGTACATGAGACTCTGCTTTAAACTCAAAAGGGAACTAGGTAACGGAAAAAAAAACCCAACCCAAATCCATAAGCAGTTCATTACACTGGACATACAGCCCAAAAGAATTAATAGTTCAATTCAGTCACGGCAACTTCTGACAGCAACGTTTTACTCTTGAGAAAGAGTTCCTCTAACTCCACTCATTTTCATGCGTTACTGTCTGGGTTTAGCACGTCAAACTAGAATTCAAAGGAAGCGTCATAGAGAATAAACTGTTTTGATAGACTCCCAAGCTGCAATTAATACCACAGTAAAAGTTTCCCCAATTAAGTTTAAGCACATAAATTCCCACCTCGAAAAGAGGCAACCTCATTCTTAAGAGGCTGCAAAACCTCCCTCAGCTTCCAAGCCTGACCTACTGATCCTCGGTTACTCCGCCTGGCCAATTTTAGTCAAAGCCTGAGGTTGGGTGCGTGCGGCTCGGGCGGCAGCGCTCCCGGAGCGCCCGGGGCTGGCCGCGCTTTCTAGTACAACGCATTTCTTTCTAAAAGATGTGAAAGAAACCGCTTGAAATTCACTGTCTGCCCACGGCGAGTGGTTTCCGCGCTGAGGGAGGCCCAGCCGATGCCCGATGTAACCACCCTGGGGCAGCGAAGCCACCGCGGGCCAAAGGACCCGTCCAGCCCGGACCCCCGGAGGCCGCGGGCCGACTCCCCCCATCCCTGCCCCACGGAGCCCGGCCGAGGCCCTCGGTAGCAGCTCAGCTCCCTCAGCCCGCAGCCCCCAGCGCACCCCCGCGGAAGGCCCGGCGCGCCGCGGGGCGGCCCAGGGACCCACCGCCCCCTCCCCGGTGC
>JANHGN010007737.1:71310-82588 GCA_024605025.1 Megaceryle maxima | reverse complement strand
AATTGAAGGTTTAAATCAAAAGTATGAAAATTATGTTTAGATTTATCATTGCTTTCTTCTTAATTCAGATGAGGCAACTTGCTGATTTTGACACAAATCCACTTGTTGCTTTTGTTAGCCCTTAGCTGCATTTACCAATAAATAACTATTCATCAAAATACTAGCTCAGAAACAGCAACAATTCTCACAGACACCAAAGTGGGATATCCCTTTCAGTTTTCCTCAAAAGAAAAAATAAGAAAAAAATACACTAGTTTTAAATCAGATTATTTGATGCTTTATTAAAAACTGTTCAGATCAGCATCTGTATGGGTACTGAAAAAATATGGAACAGAAATCTCCCCAAAAGTTACTATTGAGCGAAAGTGTAAGCCAATGAAAATAGAGCAAATGTGCTCTATTACAAGCTTAAGGTGGCTGTATTACTGCCAGCCCATACTATAACAGTTCTGTCATAATAACCATGTCCCAGTTCAGCATTCCTTGAGCATGCATCACTTCCACTGAAGTCAGTGGGAATTTTGGATAGGCAAGGAATGTAGAATTAGTTTATTAATCCTTAGGTTACAATCCATGATAATTATATTGCCTTAACGTTGCTGTCTGAACAGCTCTTCAGCACCTTCTAGGGCAATAAATCTGCTGACTTTTGTCTAAAAATCATAAGAGGACCTTGCTTCTGCGGTCTTATCTGTAATAAGTAAATTAAACTAAGCAAGCAAAAGTTTACGGTGAAATGCCTTTGGAGTTGTTCAGCAATGTAGCCTTACCTCTTCTTCCCCATTTGTCCCCTGTTAAAGGAGAATTTAATAATATAACTCAGCATTTAAAATCCTAGCTTTCCCCTACTTACACAGCTCTCCTTTCATGGCAAAGGCACAATATTCACCTCACAGTTTAATAGAGATGGACTGCAGAAAAGAACAGCTGTGGAAAGCAAGGTAAAAGTGCTTGCATTGTAATCAGTGGGAGTCCATAACAATAGTAAACAGACAAGGGATGTTTATTACCCTACAAGTAAACCATATGTAAATTTCCAGCAACATTCAAAATGCACTTCTCAGCTCAGTAAATGTTTCCTATTCTTGGCTGCTTAGCACCCTCAGCTTTTTTCAATTAGATCCTGTTTAGTTCAAAAAAAAAAAAAAAAAAAAAAGCTCTGAAAAAAGGATTAAGTCCTGTATCTTATTGAGAAAAAACATAAATTAGAAATTCTCTTCAAATCTGGAGTATGTATTCTTTATCTTTCCATCCTGCTGGGAAGTGTAATAAGAATACAGAAGTTTTTTTGCTTCATTTGATTTGTTCAGCTGAAAACATGCTTTTCACTGTCTTCAACTAAACCTCAAAATTCATGACAAGTCAGACAACACTCCCACATGTTACAAGCCTGTGAGTTAAAAAGATTGCTGGGAAAGCTTACAGAAACCCACCCGGTGAGCAAGTTCTCCTGATTCAAAAGGGAAAGACAGAAGGCCATATGGATGTGAAGCAAGTAAGCCGTGACTGTGAGAAAATGGTGACAAGAGTTTAGGTGCTGGCAATGCAGTTCTTCACTGTGGTGTGGCCTCAGAGGGAAAATAATTTTCAAAATGACTGATATATCTCACTCATCGGTAACAGTTAGCTAGAGATGAGAAAACCAGTGGAAAAGGCCAGAAATTGGAAAGGGTAAAGTGTTGTTTACCATTTATTTGCAGCAGAATTAACTGAAAACTAATGATTAGGCTTTGAATTTAAAGGAAAAATGATGAAAATTTGATTGAAAAACAACAGAAGTTGAAAGAGAATGCTAAAAGCAGAAATAGGCACTTTCTTCTCTTTAGGATAAAAAATCACATTGTTTTTATGTGCCATGTCAAGTTATGAAAGGTTTTTGCTGTAATCCTGTGCCAGTATAAACAGTAGCAAGAGAAAACTCTATGAATTATTTTCCTTCTTTTGGTGCAATGTACCAAAGTGCAAAGAACAGATAAGTAAAATGTATACAAAAAGAAAACAAGGCTGTTGTTCCTCCTCTTCCTCCTCCCTCATAACATCAGAAAACATAGTAAAGAAGCAGTGTGATCTTCAGATAATTTTTGGATTTACAGCTTTCTGCCATTGCATTTAATGTCACCAAAGCTCAACTCTGTTCCAACAAACTGAGTTCATACTGCATCATCTGGGACTTGGTTTATGTGCACAACAAAGCCTAGCCTCTTGCAAACATTCTTCACAGCACATAGAAGAAAACATTTGACATCAGCAGAAATCACATTGTGAGGGCAGTTGGGGCTGCATTGCAGGCAAGCCCTTGTCACAGTAGGACTGGGAGCCTGGGTTAAGGCCATGGCTGCAGTCAGGACAAACAGAAGTCATTGCACTAAGGCTGTAACTGATGGAATAACCACAAGCCTTGATGAATCCAATACTTTTGTTCCTATTCCTAACAGATTTCATTTTTGAGGGAAGCCTTGAAGGGTTTACAGACTTCACAGAAGCAGAACACTTTGGGAATAAATTGAAGGCTAGGATGAGAAAAGCCAGTCCAGAGCATGCAAGGCCAGCCAGAAGAATTAGATGCATTAAATAGTGACAGAAAAAAAAACCCCAAGATTGGTTAGTAAAGCATATTACTAAAGAAAACTGCATATGCCATTCCTCAAGTGAAGTGAGTTAAAAGACTTTATTTATGTGGCATTTCTGGCACCACAACTGGTTATGGAATACCTAGCAGACATTTTAGATAATAGATTAATGACTGTACCTAATTGTTACTGCTTATATGTAAAGCCAGAAAGAACAAAACCCAAGATACCTGACACAGGTAGGAGATAATCTATGCAATTTTCTGAGAGTAAGGATAAGATGCTTTGAATTTCACCAAAGAAAAATAAAAAGGCATGACTTGGTAAGTAACTACCCTTAGAACACAATACCACTAGTGCATGAAGTTTTTTCTCTCCTTAGTAGACATTGCATTCTTCTTAGTAAGGATTACCTCATTCACTGTGAATCATTTCAGCTTTCAATAGGCCTTGAAATAAATCTTGTCCCACTGTGAAAGGATGCCTTAGAGAAGCTATAATAGATATTAGAGCTATTTTTGCACTGCTGGCCAAAACCATTGTGCTCAGTTTTTTTAACTGACAATAAAAACCTTGTTTTCTATTTTAATGGCCTGTATCATTAAGACAAAGACATGATAAAAATAAATGTAAATGCTCAATACAAAGATTAACTGAAAATTAACAACAGATATAGCTTACATGAACTAATGAAACTAGAAGAGTAACTCTCAGCCTGATTTTATGCCCACCTCCTAATCAAGTGCATTTCTAAATATGCATGTTGATGTGCATAACAAAACCAACTGAAAACACAGCAGAATGGTGCTCTATTGCATTTTACTTATCTGGAGTTTCTGTTCCAAAATAACTTTGTTTACACTGCTGTTGAAAAGGTCAACATCTGGCTGGACAGATCCAAATGCAGGGTGAGCAAATCTGGTATCTATATTATATTTTAAGGCAGATTGGTAAGACTGACAGGCACTCATTATCAATAACTTTGTACAGAACACTGATTATCTTCAGATAACAACTTCTCTGTTGGAGTGAGTGGGAAGGCAGGAATGATGACTGAGTGGAAAACTGGAATGGTTTCAAAGACCTGAAAGAATCAAGAAATTGAAGTGAATGGGCAATCTCAGGATGGATCCTGCTGGACTAAGTGCTTACTTACTCTAGTTACATCAGCAGCACTGTGAAAAACATCTGTGGCATCTGTATTCTGTATGCACCAATAAAGCATTAAAAGCAGAGTGGTTTATCTTTGAAGATCTCCTGAGTTTCAGACCTCAGAGATGACTCGAGGAGGGCTCAGTGGAAGTTCTTGGTGTACCTCACTGGCAACTTCTATTTCCTTTAGAAAACTGACCACTTACAGAAAGAGGGCTTCATTTATTTAGTTATTTTTATTTTCATAGTTAGTCAGAGGGGGAATCAGAGTCTAGAAATGAAGAAGGATCATGGCAATGATGATATTGCTGGTAAGATGATGGTTCTACAGATTTTTTTATTTGTCCATTAGTGTTTGCTCATAAAAAGGCCCCACATCTAATCATGTTTGCTAGCCTTGCTATCAATGACCTTTTGATGCTTATTAATAGCATACATTGTAATACCAAAACCAGCATACATTAGGGATCCTGATGTTAAGGCTATGCACCTACAGTGCTTATCTTCGCTTTATGAAGACTATAGATGAAACATTAAATACTCTTTATTAAGTACATGCCAGGTGCTACTCTGCTACTTACATTATTTATTACTTGATTTTGGGTGTTTTGTCCTACAGCCTGAAAATCTGATGAAAACCTGAATAAGACTTCTGCATTTAGCTAATTCAACATACACATATATACACACTTACCCGAAACCTTGCAAACCACTATTGTCAATAAAGGTCTAAAAGGCTCTTATGAAGATTTCCCTCTGATTTCTGCTTCAATTTATAGTATGAACACTGCTTGAAAGGCTCAATTGTTTCCTCCAGTGTCCTGATGTCTCACTAAACAAAACTGAATTGATTGAAATACAGCCCATTGATGCTTTTGTATCACTATAGAAGCTGATGGCAACCTTCCACTTCTTTTGCTGAATGGCATAATTGGTCTGCTGGAGAGGATTTGGGATTTTAACGTGTTCCTTGTTTGGCTGAGCTAACCAATTATTCTGCAGTTGCTATCAAGGCTACAGACTTTTCTTCATTGGGGTCATTAAGCTTGTCAAAACTAATTTGTCACCACAACTGCTGACCTTTATTGCCTCTGACAGCAGCACAAGTGTCAAACTAAACAGGACTTTGCATTACAAGAAAGTAAATAACTGATCAGAGCCCACCAAGTGTCCTGACCGTATGCCATAGTCTGGCCTTCTGACCCCATGAGAGGTGGAAACAGTATCAGCTAAATGACATGAGGTCACCAAATGACACTATTAATCATTTTGTAGAATAAGTAAAAAAAAAGTCTCAAACAGCTAATGAAAGAACACTTGAAGGAGGTATGTGACCTGCAACGTTGATAATAAAGTTTTGGGTTGTTTCCTTTTTAATTAAAAAGAGATGATGAAAGTCACTTACTCTGAAACAAAATTTTATGAAAGAAGTTACAAACTGACTCTGATTACATTTTTGGAAAGCTGCTCAGACATAGCAGCTGGCAGTGGGGCACTATAAGGCCAATCCAGCAGATCATTACTGCACAAGCTTCTGTATTCTTGACCACCCAAGTGACATCTGAATCAGGCCACTGGCAGTTTCTTCATCTGATGCAGAAGCCAAAAAGTAGTTAATATCAGTCTGCATTCATCACAGTGGGGTAAAATTTGTCCCAGAAACATCTGAATAAACTTCGAATTTACTTCACTGAAGGTACAGGATGTTAAGAGTCTTACAATAGATTTAATCTCTTCTATTTAGCTGTAACAATAAATTATTTTGGTAGCAAATAATTCATAACCTGATTTTAATCTTCCCTTTATTGTTGCAAGTTTATTCAGTTCAATGTGGTAATGTGGAATTAGCACCATGTTTCTATAGGGTGTTTTACAGGAGAATAAACTCACAAAAACAAGGGAAAAGTTTCAGAGGAACGCTTTCTCTCAGCACATTTCTAACCATTCAAGGCACCAATTCTGGAAGGACCCCAGTACTTTGAGAGGTCCTACATGGTTCAATTAAGATGATTTGTACTGCCAGAAGCTCAGCCCATAAGTGAATCTTTTCAGTGTCAGGACTTGACTTACATGCTATCCAGCAGTACCAGACAAGCTGTGTAAATACAGTGACAGCAAGAGGTGTTCCATTTTCCCCCTATAAACCTTCAAATGCCATCACCTTCTCTCCATAGTTTTTGTAAAGCAGTATTTTTCTAGGCCTTTGGAAAGATACCTCTTTAATGGAAACAGGCAGATGCTCAGCTAACAGTCTTAAGAGACAATTTTGGGGGTTTTTGTCTATGTGAATTACACGTATTTAAACAAGGCTGAATGACTCAGTGAGTTCATCAGCAGTGTAAGGACTTAGCACCACTGTTGCCGTTTAAGAAAGAGAAACTAAAGAAAGAAGAGAAAAAGAGACAAATAAAAAGAGAAGGAGAGTATTGCTGCACAGGATTCCAGGATTTTTTTGAGTCCTAATGATGTCATTTTGTATTTAATCTCTGTTGACAAGAAGGGGTTCTTCCCTACTTTCTGCAAGAAAACAAATTCAACATTAAAAAACCCCTTTATTTGAAGCCAAGTTTGGATGGAAATCTTAAGATATACCTAGTTGTACCCTTCCCCTTGGACACAGAGAGTAGCCACAACTAAAAAAAAATATGCTTAACAAGCCACATAATTATTTTGAGCTTGCTTTTGATTTATATTTAGGATAGAGTCTTACCAAAAGGCTATCGCATTAATTGGCAGAAAAATAAATAATGGTAATGGTCATAGTAGTATCAATAATTGGGAAACTGCCAAATATTGCAACTTGTCAAGCATTACAAAGAAAAGCTTTTAAAAATATGCACATTCTTGGACTAGCATTTTTTGTTGCTAAATCAGCACAGGTGAAACAATCAGAATAGAGTAAGAGCAGAGAAAGAAATGGTAATGACCCTTCATATTCCCTAACTACTAATAATTTCTGGAGGGAAACATTCCTCTTTTTAAACAAATGGCATTTCTTAATGTTTTCATTTCATGGAATAGCACTGACATGGAGCTGGGATATGCAGGGAAATGGGAAAGATTTTTTTTTTCCTTTTGTTTTACTCAATGGTTAACAAATACAAGCAGCTGGATAGACTGTTGCTCTCATGCAATGTACATTAAAATTTTACAGATAGAGGCCCCGTGGAGAAGGACTTGGGGGTGCTAGTGGATTAAAAACTGAATGTGATTCAGCAGTGTGCATTTGCAGACCAGAAAAAACAATCACATCCTGTGCTGCATCAAGTGTGGTCACCAGGTCAAGGGAGGAGATTCTCTCCCTCTACTCTGGTCTCATGATACCCCCACCTGGAGTACTGTGTTCAGGTCTGCGTCACCCAGCATAAGAAAGACATGGGTTCAAAGGATGGCTGTGAAGGTGGTAAGGGAGCTGGAGCATCTCTCTTGTGATGACAGGCTGAGAGACTTGGGGACGACAGGCTGAGACTTGGGGTTGTTCAGCCTAGAGAAGAGAAGGCTCTGGTAAGACCTTATAGCAGCCTTCCAGTACTTAAAGGGGGCCTGTAGAAAAGACAGGGAGGAACTCTATCAGGAAGTGTGTCATGGGTTCCACTTGGATAGGGTTACTTTTCACCAGGAGCTGTGAGGGGTCCACAGCCAGGATAGACAAGCAAACGAGCCAATGAGATATTGCATACAATACTGATGTCATGCCTGCTATATAAGGGTGAGGACAGACTGGGCAGGTTGCATGGGTCACTGGAATGGGACTGCTGATGCAGATCTAGGTGGTTTGGCATGTTTCATATCACTCACTTTATATATTGTTTCATTACTATTACTGTTATTACTGTTGTTTCATCTCCTCTTGCAATTATTCTGCTAAATTCTCTTTATCTCAACCCACAGGGTTTTGCCTTTTTCTGCCCATTCACCTGCCCATTTCACCAGCAGGTTAGGTGGGTGGTGAGTGAGTGGCAACGTGGTGCCCAGCTCCTAGCTCGGTCTAAGCCACAACCCAGTGTAATGATAGGATGAGGGGCAATGGTTTGAAACTGGAGAGGGTAGAGTCAGATTGGAAATAAAAAGGAGGGTGGTGAGACACTGGAACAAGTTACCCAGAGAAGTTGTGGATGCCCCCTCCCTGGAAGTGTTCAACGCCAAGCTGGATGGGGCTTTGAGCAACCTGGTCTAGCGGGAGGTTTCCCTGCCCATGGCAAATGGGTTGGAACTAGATCCAAATCCAATCCAGACCATTCTACAATTCCATGATTCCATGAGTATTCTCTGTAAAATACAGAACCATACCCACTAAATGCAGGTTTTTACCATACTAAGCACAATTTACCTTATGTCATCAACAGGTATCAGGGACTGACTGTAGGTGTCAGAGAGAACAAAG
The DNA here is from genome assembly GCA_024605025.1 of Megaceryle maxima. Lineage (NCBI taxonomy): Eukaryota > Metazoa > Chordata > Aves > Coraciiformes > Cerylidae > Megaceryle > Megaceryle maxima. The sequence goes on along the minus strand of JANHGN010007737.1, from coordinate 74,482 downwards.
AGGAAAAGATGCACCATGCCAAAGGTGCACAATAAACAACCTAGATGCCAATAATCCTCAGTCATCTTCTCACAACTCCCCTGATGTGCCCAGAACACCTAACTGCTCCAGAATCAATCAGGAAGGAATAACAGTTATTCAGATTACTGCTGCAATTCTGACCAGAAATCTGGGACCCGTGATTCCTGAAGGCACAGACAGAGCAGGACAGCATCAGCTGAATAACATGTGTCCTAAATAACTCTTACACCTTGGTTCTTCTTGCAGCTTCTGATGCTTATTTATTTCACCTGTGGTTCTAGCTATATGTGATTTCTTGTAGACATACCAGTTTTCATGTATTTCTTCTGAGCCTAGTACTTATGTGCATCCCAACAATATTTTGTACTATACTAAAATAATATGCAGGTGTTAACTTAAAAACAATGCTAATACTGAGCAACTGTACTGATGCTTATAGAGGTACAGCTTTACTGAAGCAAATAGATACTGGTTTACACAGCTGAGGTTTGGTTCTGGTTTTGCAGCAATTAAGTAAATGATTGGCAAGAACTCATCTAGGAAATAATTAATGAATGTCAGTTTGGGAACAAAGCTGAAATGGAAGTAATTTCTTTCACTACTAGTTTGAAAATGTGTGCACGTACTGTGCCAGTAATTTTGAAGCTTTGTTCTAATACTGGGCTTTTATACTAGAAAAAGGTGCAAGTTAATTGTAGCCAAAACTTTTACTGTTACTATAGCAAAAGCTGAAAAATGAAAAGCTATCATTAAAAGGTGTCATTCCCCTTTATAAAAGCAATCTGTTATTTAATTAGCTTTTGAATTCTTAAGGCTGAGAGCACAAGTCAAAACATGTCTCTGTGTGCTCTTGGCCTGGTAGTTCATTGTACCTGTTTCATATGAAGTTGACTGGTTTCAGACTAAATCATGTTTTCACCTCTGGCTTGTGGAAGCTCAGCTAAAGATCTAAATATTTGAACAGGAATTAAGTAAACATCTTACATCTGTTTTGGCAAGATAAATTACTGCTTTCAGTGCTTCTTACTATGAAAATAAATAATTTAATATTGATAGAAGGCTTGTTTCAGTATCAGAAAAAAAAAAGTAGGAAACACTGCATAAATAATTTTTTTCACCTGCAAAGAAGAGGTGCTTGTTAGTTTGAACTGATAAACATTCTATCTTTAATGTAGTTGTTTTGTAACCCACTAAATAATTTCAATTCTGGTGCTTTTTAAATTAATGTTTTAATCAATAAAAACACTAAGTGCAATCTTAAAGCAATTTCCTTTCATCTAACCTGAACTTCAGATTAGATTGGACTTTCTTGGGCCAATATTGTATACAAAAGTTGGTTTTACCTTTGTCAAATGTGTATTAAAGTATGGATGTTAGCAATATTTTATCTTAGGTCAGCATGTCCATTTGACGTAGAAAATAGCATAGTGGCCTAAACCCCTAAATAGTCCATGACTGGGACATACTAATTTTCAGCACTGTCCATTTTGGAAAACAGTCTTGTTTTTAGAAAGGTTACCTAGGTGGAATTTGAATTGCTTCCCAGCTGACAGTGCTATACAGCACTTCATTTGATTTCATCAACTTGTGAGTCTTTTGTTTAGAATAGAGAAAAAAACTGCAGAAAGAAAAATGTGGAAACAGCAATATTTGAATAGTAAGTACAGAAACTGATAGTTGCAACAAAGAGTTTCTAAGTAGTACACAGGTAAAATGGATTTAAATGAATGTTTGCTAAATCATTTTGAATAGGGAACACATTTGGGAATATCAAACATTTCATGGACAATTGATAAAGTAAAGAAACACATTCTAACAGTTTGAATTGCTTCTGAGCTGAAATTTTGAGCCATGAAAAATTTATGTTTTGCATCCTCATGGACAAAGTGTCTTTTAAGTATGAATTTCTGATGTTCAGAAACATATAAGAATATTCTTGTGTAGTACACAGAACTGTTATTGCCCAGGCTTTATCTGAAAGTAGTATTTTCCAGCTTTTCTGTGTCAGTGCTTGTGCATCATTCATTGTGTACATTAACCATATTTATATGTTCTTTCACTTGCACTTTTTTGACAGCTTGAAAATTTTTGCCTGTATCTTGGAATTTCATTAGGAAATGTCTGCAGGCTACAGCCTGATAGTCATAAATAAGAGGAGTCCTATCATTCTGACCTTATCAGGCTGCTGTGGACAGATTTTTTTCTACCAGCAGTACTTGAAACTTGTAGTCTGATGTCATTTGTATTAAAATTTAGGATATCTATTGGAAAAAGCAAAGCTGTCTGGAAATGAGAAATGTTAAACTAAACAAAAAATTCCTTTTATTATATAGCATACAAAGTGTTTAAGGGTTAGCGAGATAATAACTAAAATATCCTGAGCTGTCTTACAGGTACTCTTTAAACATTTTTATGTTACTGGTATACCTGCTTACTAGAAACCAACCATAGTGTCTGTAGTAGAAATGAGTGCTTATCATGGAATTGTATGGTAATGGCTAAATAGAAGGAAATGCATAAAACACAACACAGGTCCTTGAATGGAACGAAAACTGTATGGGAATTACTGTTCATATTTCTTCAATCAACAAATCCTTTGGAGGCATCACTGATTCTAATCATTTTGGTAACAGTCTTTATAACAGGTTATCTGTGTCAAAGGACATAGATACTTCAGATTTAATTTAATAAAAAACATGTATGCATCTAAAACATAGTCGGTGGCATTTCCTTTATGCAACATCCATTTTTCCCCCCTTCTCCATGGTCATTAGAAGAAATTGTGAATAAACATTGTCATTGCATAAGATAAGACTAGAAGAGAGAAGAAAAATGTCATGTTACTGTTGCTTGCTGCAGTTTTAAATGTGTAATTGTAACCAAAAGCTAAGATGACTGAGTTGCGCATTTGATTCCTTTCTATGACTGGGCAAAATTTTGTGTACATGGGAAAGCTTTAAAATACATTTTATCATCAGTGTAATGCCATTGATTTCAGAATTTCCAAACTAGTATGAATGACTGGTCTAAAACATTTCTTCAGAAAAATACTTGTAATCTTTTATTAGCTTTGGTGACATCATACAGATTGGTTTATCATGACTACTCTAAAATACAACATGTATTATAAAAAATATATATATTTGAGCTT